>JASSKH010000021.1:6075904-6202871 GCA_031763025.1 Macrocystis pyrifera
CCCCCCCCCCCCCCCCCCCCCCCCCCCCCCCCCCCCCCCCCCCCCCCCCCCCCCCCCCCCCCCCCCCCCACACACACAAACGCCTCATTTTCATATTAACTTCTAAGCTTGCCTGGTCTTCCATGTCGTCGTGCGTAAAGGCCGTCGCCGGCAGGTCTCCGATCTGAATCGCGCCTCTGTCAATCACATCTGAACCCGGCTTGGCATGCATCGCCAGCCTAGCTTGCGCCAGTTTCCACAGCTGAAGGTTCACCTCCGCGCTCCCGTTTTCCTTCCGGACGAGGCGTTATCGTTTCGGGCGAGGGTTAGCAAGCGCGACGACCGTAGCGACTACAACGGAAAGGATCACGAAAGTACCGGTCCCACAACCTCCAACAAATAGCATCACCACCGCCACTACCACCACCGCTACCATCTCACACCCCCACCCCCACCCCCATCCCCCACCAACACCAACACCACCCACACCACCAACACCACCAACACCCGCACCACCAACACCAACACCAACACCACCACCAACACCAACACCAACACCACCAACACCAACATCCTTAACCGTCACCACCCTCTTCCATACACACCACCCCCCACCACCATGGGACATTACCCTACTGCAGACAAAAAAAAAAAAAAAAAAAAAACACTACCCTACTTTCCCGCCAACACCCTACCGTTCACACGTAAAAGCGCCCCTCCACTCCACTCACCAAGTCGACAGCATAGTCAACGATGCCCAGCTCGGCGAGCAGCGCCGGAGAGGCATCGTTCTCCGGCGCATCGAGATACCACGCCTTGCTCAGTCGAGGCCGCTGAGGCGCGCCCGAGGTCGCCACCGCGACTGCCTGCTGCTGCTGCTGCACCTGGTGCTGGACCTGCTGTTGTACCTGCTGCTGCACCTGCTGCTGTACCTGCTGCTGTACCTGCTGCAAACCAGGCATGTACGTCAGTACCCAAGCGGAATCCGCTAAAAGGCAAGGATACCTCACAACTCGGTAGGGGGGGGGGGGGGTGTTTAAGAAAGTCCATGGAAAGTACATCGTGCACAAATCTCAGCTCGGGGAAGAGCTTGCTTACCGTGAAGCCCTTGAGATTCCGATACTATGCGACATACGTGTATATGCTTCTGAGTCGTATATGGGTGTTGAAACACTGGCAGCAGGCGATGTAACGTGCTGCTGCTGCGGCTGTTGTTGCTGCTATACCTGCTGGTGCACCTGCTGTTGTGCCTGCGCCTGCTGCTGCGCCTGCTGCTGTGCCTGCTGCTGTGCCTGCTGCTGTGCTTGCTGCACTTGCTGCTGCACCTGCTGCTGCACCTGCTGCTGCACCTGCTGCTGCACCTGCTGCTGCACCTGCTGCTGCACTTGCTGCTGCACCTGCTGCTGCCGATCAAGACCGTCCATACCAGCGGAAAAATCAGGTTATCTAGGTGGTCGGCGCTTTCCGCGTGACTGCTTCCTCGCGAGGGTGGTGAGGGCTGGCCGTAAAAGGGGGAAGGGCGCGCGACGGGGAGGGGCGGGGGGGGGGGGGGGGGGGGGGGGGGGGGGGGGGGGGGGGGGGGGGGGGGTGGAGGTGCGGCGCGGGGGTGGTCAAACAAGAAAAGTACTCCGTTATTTTTCGTTCAAGAATTCGAAACTGTATCGTCTCGGAAAGCCCTGGGAAACGGTACACCCCCAAGGTGAAAAACGCCTTCCAACACGCCTTGAACTCCATACCAGGTACATCACACTCACGATGCCACATCACACTCACGATGCCCTATTTGAAACACACGTGGTATGCACAATGTTTCATCGCTCAAAGTCGGTCCGAATATAAAACGTGTGTGCTGTTGCTCGTGCAGCAGTACTGGCGTGCAATGTTCCCTCTTATTTTAGCCTTCGGTCTTTATGGGGTTGTTTTGGGCCGCCATCTTTGGGGGCCCAACGAGGATCATTCCGGCGTTTTTCCAACGTGGTCGGGAATAGGACCAGAACTAAGGGTGAGGGGTAAGACACACACTAACTGTGGCACGAGACAAAGGGACTAAAGCTAACCAACGGTGGATTGGGTCTGACTCGCGTGACCTGAGCGTTTGGACGGCAGGAAGCTAGGGCATAACTCTCTCGAAATAGAAGCTATTCATAACAGGCGTGTCTGTGCAACGCGGCACTATTATTAATAATTATAAGTGGGTCAATCACATCCGTCTAGTACACAGTAGTGGCCCCCAACCATTGTCTCGGATACGTGAAAATGCTGCAGCAGTATACATCCCCACGTTCAGAGGCAAGACTAAAGTAGTTCAACCATTTTGTCCAGGCTGGACCCCGTCGCAGTACACGTCTCGGTCGAAAAGTTGAGCATGACAAGGACGGAACGATGGACATGGACCCTTTATCACACACAGTCAAAAATTGTTCCACACAAAATAAAGGTAAAAAATTCCCCTGAAAAACGTAGAGGGGCGGCCAGCATGGTGGTGGTTGGGGGGGGGGGGGGGGGGGGGGGGGGGGACTGGGCGGTTACCACCTACAATGCCCACCGAACAACACGGCATGCTACTTTCGTGCTCTCAAGCCTACCATAGTAACGGTCTACCTTATATCTCAACGGTATCGAGGCCTGTGTTGTGACCACGCACGACGCCACTGCTGCGGTGAACGACGAGTTTCTCTTCGAGAGCGAACCACAGCACCATTATCATAATCATCATCAACAACAACAACAACAACAACCCATCCCCCAATGAACAAAACCAACACGAAATAAAACCAGTAACACCACCACCACCAACAACAACAACCACAACTCCAACCACCACCACCACACCACCACCATCAACACCACCACCAGCGAATGAAGAGAGTACTATCTAAAACGGGAGACATGTCTTTGCCGGGCGGATCAAAAAGGCCTCGTATTGGTATTAATTTTAGTTTTTAGGGGGTTTCGCACGTACTTGCACGTGGCAGGTTCCCTCTCGTCTCTCCTTCGGGATGGGAGCTGTTACGATGAAAAGGACAGGGGTACTGCTGTAGGTACGTACGGGGTCAACACTTTTGGAGTTGCAGTCCCGGTTTGGGGACAAACCACTCAAATTATAACTATCACGGGGGTCCAAAGTAAATAAGACCAAATATAGTTAGTAAAAATAGGCAAATTTATAGATTTTTATGTACCCCACAGGTCCTATTAACTATGGACCCTCGTAATAGTTTGTCCGACGGGTGGGAGGTTGATAAGGTCACACTCTTCCATTTCGACATCGCTACACCTGGTGTACACTATTGATGCCAGCCTCTCTCACAACCCCAGTCAAAAGGAAGAGCACCACGATAAACTCAGCGTTACACGTTGGAACAGCAACCACGGGAGATATTTTACTAAATCTAGTAGACAACACACCCGTTTCTCAAGTAAGAAAAAAGAAAAGTAGCCTGGGCCGGTATACATCCCGGCTTCGTATTTTGGGGGCCGGTTTACTAAATGAGTCGTGTTGTTATTATCGTATTATCACCCGTCCGAGTACTTACTGCAGTGATAAAATACAGCACTACATACATGAACAGCGCTACTACTGTTGACAATACTCGGATGACATTCAAAGAGTTTCTGGTATGTACGCAAGAGGTAATACACCCGGCAGGTTCTAAAACTCGACCTCTCGAGCTTCTCCCCCACTCCCTCACACAGAACATGGAACATACAGTAGATCCACCCTGACGTATCAACGACTGTAGAGCTAGCTGTACACGTGATAATACGCTACCAAACAATGATAAGCTGGACAGCTCCCCATCCGGGAACGTCAAAGACCGCTCCGGGATTCATAATACCAGGAGCACAGCACACGGCATTATCACAGAGCTCTTACGTACACAGCACCACATGCCGGTACCTGATACCCTACCCCGGTTCTTCGTGTCGTAGCACTCTTGCAACAACTAGAAGGACCGTTTATACATTAGTATCAATACGAATAGGTGCTTATATTTCCGCCCATAGCGGTATGTACAAACAACATGCCTCCGCGTGGCCGTGCTCTCTTCGCATGAAACCGCCAACCCTTCGAGGACTGCATTTCCGTTTAGGGGACAAACTGCTTGAAATTTGACCGGTTCGTCCCCAAAACGGGACTGCAGTTTGCCCTAAAAGGGTCAACTGCTCGGACAGATCATGATCTATCTATCTGTCTACCTACAGATCATCTAGATAATCACCTGCCGCCGTGAGAGGTTGTTGTTCAGAATCTGCCTTACAGGGCAGATCAAACCCAGGAGACGTGCTGTTACGGGGGGCCATAGTTAGTAGGACCCGCCGTACACACATAAACCTATATATATTTTCATTTTTTTCACCAACAATATTTGGTCCTACCTGGTATTTACTATGGCCCCCGCAATAGATCGTGGCAGACCACACGGCTCCCATCCGGTAGCTTTGAGCTAGACCATGCAGCATCAGGATTCTGTAAATTCCTGAAAGATGCATGTAGATGGTGAAGTGGGATTCGATGCCCTATCCTATAGCTACGGAGCGTTCGTTCTTGTGTAGCCGGTGACACGAGCACACCCACTTTCCGCACGAGCGATAGTGCATTTTTTTCCGAGAGAGCATTCACGTACTCGTACGTGTATTACATGAGAAAGCGATTATTGTCCCCTCGTCCTACAAATATCTACATACAGTATCTCCGCACTACGTTCTCTCCCTTCCTCCATTTCGCAATAACTCCGGTCCGGGGTTCACATACATGGCAGAGGCGTTCCCCCCCGGCCCCCGTCCCCGCTGAAACGGCGCATGTCTTATTTTACACAGCGGGAAAGGCGTAATTAACAACATGACGGCCTTCTCTCGTCGATTCGCGTCGAAAGGTGCGCGCTGTTTGCATCGAGAAGAAGAAGTCCCTTGAGCGTGGGGGGGGTGTACTCGATAGGACAGATGTACTCGATCTCATGCATGGCCGTAGTCGTATGACCATAGACCCTCGCATCCCTACAATGCCGGGACGGAGCATGAATGTCGGGTTTTCACTGACCAGGCAGACATTGCTTGCACCAAGCGCGAAGCGAAACGTGAGATGTCCGGCGAGTCGCATGAAGGGTGAGCTGCATCCTACTAAGAACCGCTTGTGAGGCGGACTTGCATATGGAGGACAGCCTCAATGAATTGATTTAATTTCCGGTGTGGCCACTTCCAGAGACAGCAATGGGAGTACTATGTAACTGCCTCTTGGGTGCCGTACCTTGAACACTACGTGATACGATCAATTCCCTTGTGCAGAGTAAAGGTTCTTTACTTCGCACAAATGATCTATATAACTAGACGACCAGCTGTGGGCGACCGCCAAAAAAAAAAAAAAAAAAAAAAAAAAACGGTACCCTGGATGTCTAGCTCACGTAGTGAGCGGCGTGTTCTACAGTGTCGTTGCCAACCGACGCCAACCCAACCCATATATAATATATGGATGGGGGGGGGGGGGGTCGAACTCGCACGATTGACCTTTGTAGTAGTTACGAGGTTTGTCACCATTGAGGGGGGGGCATTCACTACGGCACAGCCGCACTGAAGAATCTCCTATGCGTGTAGGCTAAGGGTCTCAGCTTCTTGTGATGTCAGTCAACATTGAGCATAGACTCTTACAGGCTACCATACGATTATGTTTAGACTGGCGTTCCTCCCGCTGAGCTCAAAACGCTTAGCTGTAAAAATTCTCAAATTCTGGGTATTGAAAAACATTTCAGCCTGATGTTCCTAGCTCCCATTGTTTTGTCGGGAACCGTAATTAGTAACCACAACCCATATTAACGAACAGCGTACGGTTCCGATTACAATATTCCCGCGAAATAGACCACCGTGAACACCGGCATCTATGGACAAGCCGTGGGTGGAAACGAAACTACGAGACGGGAAAAAAAAACGGAAAAAAAAAAACGGAAAAAAAAAAAAACGGGAAAACGGGAAAAAAAAACAGAAAAAAAATAACAAAAAATAACAAAACCACAAAACAAGCCTTGACAAATATAACCCTGCACGGTGTCATGATTGTAACCCCCGCCCCCTCCCCCCCCCCCAAAAAAAAACACATTTATATATATATATATATATGAGCATTGCAACTACCTACCCGGGCTGGCGGCCAAAACAAGAAACTGCGCCCGCCCTCTTGCCACTCTGCTGCCGCTTGGCATCTGTACCCTTATAGGCGACGCCGGCCTGATCCCACCGCTATCCGAGGCTGGCGACTATTGACTCTTTTAGGACTGCAGTCAGAGTCCCGTTACGGGGACAAACTACTCGTAAATTCGAGAGGTTTGTTTGTCCCCGACACGAGACCGGACTACTGAAAGGGTTGATTTGATGCCATTATAACCCTCTCGAGACTTCACGGTGGGGGAAAAATTGACGATTTTTGTTTTTCTTGACGGGACTACGGCAACGAACGGCGACTGCGTGATTGGAGGGGGGGGGGGGGGGGGTGACGACTCCGATTGGTTGTCCGAGTTACAATGGTTGCAAGCAAGGAGTCGTGCGGCACGGGGGGCGGGCGCAGCATACATGACCCTACCCGTAACGCTTGGGCGCTCAAGCTGCTCGTCGAGGGAGTGATCATGACACCTACCTGGTTCTGGTAGCATCGTTTTGATCGCCTTCTCGGAGTCTCCAGGGGGTTATAACCCCTATAGAACTGCAGTCCCGTTTCGGTGACAAACCACTCTAATTCTAAATAGATTGTCCGCAAATCGGGACTGCAGTTCTGAAAGGGATAACGCGGCAATACTCCCACCATGAGGACCAACTAGTGCATGTACGTTACCGGCTCTCCACCAAAGAAACCGGGATACTGGCCAAGGCAAGACAATCAAACGCTTTCAGATCGGCACTAACTGTAAGCAAACAAATACGTACATACATCCAAAACTTCGCGCGACTAGTCCCCAAAACTGGAGTCCGGTCCGAGAGGGTGCAGTCGAGAAATTAAGTTTTCCACACGCACTTCAGTATATATCCGCTCCCGGATTTCTTAGGCCCCCAAAAATCTTAGGCTGGGTTTCTTGTGACGCTTTTTCTTCGGGGGGGGGGAGGGGCCGGCAGTGAGTGTACGCAATACAAGTCGCTTCTGCCAAACGCAACCATACCTCTCACGTGTTAATAGGTACCTGGTAGTTGGTAACATTGTTAATTCCCTCGCCCTGGTGTTTTCTCAACACGTGGCGTAAAACATAAAAGCAAAAAACATACACACAACGACATATATCTATATGTTCCTGAGGAGAGGCCCTAAGGGCCCATCCATCTTATCGAGGACTTTCGGTTCTTTCAATTTGACTTGATTTTTTTTGTTTCTTCTAATTTAATTCGCATCTGATTGAACGAAATTTTAGTGTTCCCCGTTAAGATGGGCTCTAATTGCAACATCATCTCGCAAGAAAAAAAAAAATTGCAACACCACTGCTGCTGTCTGATTGGTCGGGGCTGGAATTTCGACCAGCCGGAGATATATGTATATATTTTTTAAAACGCCACCGAAACACGAGGCCGAGTCGCAAGGCATATCCCCCCTGCACACCTCAAGCCGCCCAGAAGGGCTGGGATCAGGGCTAGGGTTGTAGGGTCGGGGGTTGGGGTCAGGTCCGGATCTAGGCCGACGGGCGAGGCAGAAGTTGACCAGAGGATGTGTCAAGAGTTTACTTGCAAGGTGGCGGTGTTACAGCCAGAGGGGCGCGTCCACTCCAGAGGCGATAAAAATACAAAAGCCTCTAAAAATCGTGCGAGCGGGTACGACGCACCAGGTACAGAACACCATAACGCCAACCGGACCTGCGGTGAACCCTCAGACTTCACCCTCGGGTTTTATCGTTTGTAGATTGCTGCATCCGCAGGGGCCGCCAGCGATGCAACTGCTGGTCCGGTCCGCCAAAAAAAAAAAAAAAAAAAAAAAAGTCCGAGTTCAGGTAAAAATGCGAGCTGTGTCTTTCTTCTTCTAGTTTGTGTGCGGCGTGATTTCACGTGGTTCCCGTGGTTCCCGTTAATGCAGCGATTCTATTGGAAGATGGCTCCCGTCGTTCGCGTTGTTTCAGCCATTTGATCGGAAGATAGCTGGCGTCAACTGCCCCGTGTTATTTTAGACTTGCCCTCTCCTCCCCAAACTTACCATTATCCGTGGGTTTCCGTACTAAAAATACGGCGTGTTTTTGGGACGAAAGCAAGATAAAAACTGCTGGCGAATATATATAGCGCCCAGGTCAACAAGTGGATTACTACCGCCTTCGCATATCGTACTGTTCCAGCACCCAGCCCTATTAAATGGAGTCCATTATCTGTCCCAAAAAAAAAAGCAAGATGCAAGCAAGCTTTCGGTACGTAGAAGAGCCCGAGAACCGAGTCGGAGTCATCGACTCAGCCCCTGTTTCCCTTGTATTCCCACAGCTCGCTGTGGTCGTGGGGATCCCCTAAGACGCCCTCAAGATGCGCAAGATGCGTCTGGTATCTTAAGGGCCCATCTTAACGGGGACTTTCGGCTCTTTCAATTTGACTTGAATTTTTTTTTTTTTTTCTAATTTAATTTAAGGGCCCATCTTATCGAGGACTTTCGGTTCTTTCAATTTGACTTGATTTTGTTTTTCTAATTTAATTTGGATCTGATTGAACGAAATTTAGTGTTCCCCGTCAAGATGGGCCCTAACAGGACGGACCCAAGGCAGGCTGATCTGCCACTATGCCTGGCACCGACAATAAATAATTGATAGCGCTAACCCCACCCACCCACCTACCCACTCACTTAAAGACTCTTGTGTTGTGCTCTTTTCGCTTGTAATGCACACACACATTCAGTATGGTTGGCGTGTCACAAAATCGTTTGCTGTAATGGAACATGAGCATGGTCCCTTGTTCTTCGTACGCACGGTACAGCAGTGATAATTTCTCGGGCGGGCAAAAAAACTTGAGGAAAATGTGCCCACCCTGCTTGGCCCCCTCTTTTTGTAAGTTTTTTTTTTTTTTGTTTTCTACTTTCTCCGTTTCCCAGTGAGAGGCTTGAGTTAATCAACCCTGTTATCAAGGCCGCAGTCCCGTGTTGGCGGACAAGCCACTCACAAATTCTTGAGTATTACTGTGGCCCATAGTTAATAGGACACGCGACACAGACAAAACCCTATATATTTCCCTATTTTTACTAACAATATTTGGTCCCGTTTACTATGGTCCTCCGTAATAGTCTGCCCCCAAAACGGAACTGAAGTCCGAAAAGGGCTGATGGCTGCGTATTTCCGATGTCGGGGAGACGACATCGAACCAGAGAAAAACGCGAGAAAATGAGAACAGAAG
This sequence comes from Macrocystis pyrifera, assembly GCA_031763025.1. Classification (NCBI taxonomy): domain Eukaryota; class Phaeophyceae; order Laminariales; family Laminariaceae; genus Macrocystis; species Macrocystis pyrifera. The sequence goes on from JASSKH010000021.1 coordinate 6,085,214, forward strand.
AAGAGGCTGCACTAAACACCAAGAGTGCTACTACCGACACAGCAGTGATCGGTAACACGTCATGTGTGCCAGCGAAGCAATTACCGGCACTGCTCCGAGTCGTCTTGACATCCCGGCCAGTGTAGCTGTCAGTTGACTAACGAAGCCAGCCAACTACTACTACGGGGGTCCATATTTAATGGGACCAAATTTTGTTAGTAAAAAATAGGTGAATATATAGGTTTTTATGTATACCATAGGTCCTACTAACTGTGGACCCCCGTAATAATAGTTGACTTTGCTTCACTATAACAGTCGGCTGGCGCTAGTTGGCTTTATTATGCGTACAAAAACACACGATAAAATAAACGCCAAAGGTCTTCGGCACCGACGCCGACGACGCCAAAAGCATATTGATGCGCCATCAGTTGCAGTAGGCGTATCAGCTCCCCCATTAAAAGCTCTCCCTCTCTCACGGGGGAAAGGCACATCCCATAGCAAAGAAGTCTTCCATAAAACACGGAGACCCAAAATAGGCCGGTAGGTGGCGCCGGTGCAACCAAAATGCAACACCTAACGATAACCAATAAAGCGACTTCTAGTCATCCCACTGCAACGAACGAGGCGAGCAACGGCACGCGCCCTCCCCGGAGCGTTATATTTTGCCGGCATCGGCTAGGAGGCTACATCACTCTTGGCATGTCTTGGGGGTGGCTGGCGCAGCCCTGACACCTCCCACGCGGGCAGCAGCGACGGGGATTCAGCGATCGACCTTCTGAGCAAGGTCGCAGCCTGGTCGGTGCTCGTGTGCTTTGAGAGCCAAAGGAGGCAAGAAAAAAACGGGTTTGAGACGGCCTCGTAATTTGTTTAGGCGCCGCGGGGGTGGGTGGTCCACTCTCGTGCTACGGGGCGTGGGATCTACTGTAGCACTGTGGCTGCTCAGGTGGGCCTCTTCTCTCTGGAATGGTGGATCCCGCCTCTGAAGCAGTACACGCCAGAACTCGACTTTGCGCGGCGTTAATCGGTTTCATGGAGTATGTCATGCCACGTCGAGTCGGACAAGCTTCCGCCCGGAAGCATAAGGGGCGTCTATACATCAACATGAGGATGAAGCGGTCCTTGCATTTCAGCTCAGAGTCCCAAAAAATACTTCTTTTCGAAATTTATTGTGCTTGAATTTCACTCGAAAATGCCTGCTTGGCCACTACTCACTTTTCTGACCAAATCAGATGCAAATCAATTCAAACGGAAAAAAAAAACATTTTCGAATTACCAACAAACCAAATCCTAGTGAATACCGAATGCCCTCATCTTATCTCCTTCCTGTTCCGCCGCCTGGCCACCATTTATCTCCTAGGATAGCGATCGCTTTCTCGCACCAAACTTCTCCATGTCACATCCGCCAAAGCTTCCCTATCTCCTCGTCTTGACACATTCACAAGGAGAGCTCGAGGGGGGGGGGGGGGGGGGGGGGGGGGGGGGGGGGTACCCAACTGCTGCTTGCCTTACGTAGACTCTTGGCCATTGACCACGCATTCCTTTCGAGACGGAGCACTGTTCCTATTCCTGGCGGAGAGCGAGGGGTTAGTCCTTCGCAACGTCGTGGGGCGACCTTCCGAGGTCTGCTATATATATATATACATATACATATTTTTTTTCATCATCACTTTTACTTTCCAGCCCACTCGTAGGAGGTTTTACCCTCGACGATCTTCTGGACAAGCCGTGGTCACAGGTGTCGTCCCTTCTCCCCCCCGGTACGTGCCTTTAGTTTTTATCGCGCATAGGGTTCAGCATTCCCACTGCTCGTCGATTTGCATCGAATGTACAGCTAACTCACGCTCTCGCGCTTTCCGCTTATCAATTTTTTATGCAAGAAAAAGTCCCTACGAGCATGCACTCGGTGAGACTCGAACTCACGAAATTGATCTTGATAGGCTCGCGGACCACCTACCAAGCCACCGGGGACACCGGCCTTATATACGAACTACTACGGACTACCACTACCACGATATCAAGTAACTCTTGAGAAATTTTGCAATCTTTGACCCATTTCTTTACATATACAGGGCTGCGAGTCTTGTGGCTATAGGCGTCGACTATTTATCATTAATATCACGGTGGGCCATAGCGGATACCACTCCGACCCAAAATTTAAGGACCGTGAAGCCCAAAAAAAATCTGTGCTAACGGCCCCTGCATTTCCGGTCAGAGCGGTAGGGCCTACGTTACACACAAAAACCTGTATGTTTTCATATTTTTACCAACAGCAGTATTTGGTCCTATTTACTATGCCCTCCCGTAATAGTTGGCCACCACAGGTTAGAGGTGCAGGCAGTACTTCGGTCACCAGAGTGAGGTAATGGACAGTACAGTATCTGCGCTGCGGGTCGTGGCTCGACGTATGTATTTTAGGCGAGAAAAAATACTATTACCGGGGACCAATAGTAAATAGGACCAAACTTTGTTATTAAAAACATGTCAATATATAGATTTTTATGTACACCATAGGTCCTATTAACTATGGACCCCCGTAATAGTATCAGCAGTCAGGCAAGCCACCCCGTCAAAACAGCAGGACGTACGTACGTAGCCGCTCACGATACTTAAGCCACCCAACGACGCCAGGTTTGAGTTCTGCAGAGTGCGTACAGAACCATACCCGGAGGATTCTCCCGGGTACTACCCGTACCCGGAAACTTCTTCTGAGAGTTCTGCTGTACAACACCCCATACCCATATCGGGAACTTCTGTGAGATCTGCTGCACGAAATTCGTACCCGTACCCCTGAACTTCTGCAGTAAGTTCGGTACGCCCCGCACCACAATACCGGCGTCTGGGTACAGCATTTTTAAACCTGCGCGGAGCTTCTGTCGAGATATGTACGCCCTGCACCACCATACGTACCCGGAAATTCTGCGAGTTCTTTTAAGACTTCCAAACCCGTACCTGGAATCAACAACCTACACGACATAACCTTGCAACTATATACCGATAATAACAAGGTAATCATCACCAGGCGAGGTACACATTACCCCGGTACCGAGAACTACCGCTCCGCACCTCCCGGGCAGGGAACTCCGCCACAGGGGAAACGTTTCTCCTCCGTGGGCTCGCAATAATAAAGCCTCTACACACATACAAGGAAACGTGGGGCGGGGACGACCTTGACGATGAACTTATCGGACAACGAGTGGCATGCAGCATGGTCGGACAAGTTTCACGAATTTTATTTTTTTTTAAACAGAACGACCCCTCTTGCATGTCTTTCCTCGTCCTCGGATCAGCAACGTACAAAAACTGCGGTTGGGAGTTGACCGTTCGGAGATTGGGAGTTGGGGTGGCATATTATTGCCTTCTGTGTTCTGTGTTCTGTGTTGAATATATAATGGTTGCACGGTTGCTGTTGGAATGATCGAACGTCTCAGACGCGAGCGGCTGAGCACGCCAGGAAAACAAACGTTGGCAAAGCTGCAGTATGTACAGGGAGTTGGGAATGCGAAGCATCAGTTTATTTTTATTTTTATCCGATTTTTTTTTTTAAGTTCGCCTGCTTTGCAGGTAGTACGTACATATCTTCACTTTTCTGTGTAGGGAACGGAAGGTCCTGTACGAGTAGTCACAGCCCATGGCTCGATGCGACACAAGCCCCCAGAAAAAAAAAAAATCCAAACAAGAATATTCCATCTCTGCTATTATAATAATTCGTCGTTTTCTGTCATCAATACTCACGCTGCACATAGCGAAGAAAATCAGATGAAACCACTATTAATAGTAAAATTTATTAAAATATATTAACACAGCATGTGAACAAACCGACTACGAAGTGTAAGATACTGCGCACGCACTTGCGTACACAGCCCGACCATCGAGGTACCGTATCACCCGGGTGGTAAGATAACACACCCCCCTCGGACAATTTTCAAAGCTGGTTTCCTTCGACGAAAATGATGGGGTTGGAAAGATTTCGTCGAGAAGGTTGCACAATAGACGCATCGCTCGTCGTACTCGGTACGCCTGTCGAGAAATCCAGCTTGGAAAATCGTCCGAGGGGGTGTGATAGTGTTTTCTTATCACCCAGTGTGATAGTGCTAGACGGTATATTTCGGGACAAAGGGGTAGTCGGCATCACTGGAAATACACGACACATATTCATACACAAACGGTACATACCGTATCACCTGGGTGATAAGAGAGCACACACACCCCTGGGACGAATTTCAGCCCCGGTTTTCCTCCAAAACATGCCTTAAGGGGGGGCACACACACAACGAAAATGGTGACTTTTTTTTAAATATTTCGTCCAGAAGGTTGCATCTGTGGACGCATCGCTCGCCGTACTCAGTACGCCCTCCTGTTGTCGAGAAACCCAGCTTTGAAAATCGTCCGAGGGGGTGTGAGAGTGTTTTTCTTATCACCCAGTGTGATAGTGCTATACGGTAGGCTTCAAGGAAATTCCCAGGAGTGACGTACGAGTAGTTGCTGGGTGCTGTCACGATCATTAAATTGAATCCCCAAATCTCTTGCGTTTCGACGTCGGATTTCCACCGATTCTTCGCAATCCCCTCCCTAGAACTTTCTACTTTTAATCCAATTCCAATCAACAATAAATGCATCGGTCGCCAATCAGTCATCGATTCGGTAGTTGATCTGATAAACGAGTATAGCACTTGAGTATGCCGTAACTACAGCGCAGTCATTTTTAAAGAGGTGTGGCATGCTTGGTCCACGTCACGAACCCGTGGCAATAAAAAAACTAATAATTTGTAGACAACTCTAACAACCTACACCCGGTGGAACGAGCGATCGATTATCACACCAAGCTTGCAAAGGTGGATTTTGAGCAAACTTTCGATCTCACAGCTTCAGTTTTTCTTCTTTTTCTTCGTATCAGGCAAATAATATACCAAGCTCTAATACCAGGCTGCTTCCTATGCGATTCAGATTTTGAGCCTAGATTTCTTGCCCGATCGCATTTTCAACTGTGAACCTCGCAAATCATAACTGTTTTTCTATGTGGGAGAATCCGATCCATTGTGCGTCAGAGATTCAAGCAAACGCCGGGACCAACTGCTGTTGTTGTGGTCTGGCGCCGAGAAGAAACGCGCTGGGTGCGCTGCACTGCGCGTAGGACCCGAGCGTCCGAGCCAATGCCGACTGCCTTTGGCGTGGCAGCGAACAGACGTGCCGAGTGCGCTAGAGTCAGCCCGTTTTGGTATTTGTAATGGTGTTTCACAATGTGACTGACTGCTGCTGCTGTACAACAGTGTAGTCTACGAGTACGTACCCACGAAGAGGTGCGCGCCAAGTGCGCTTCTCTTGCTCTCTAGGCCCGAGCTCGCGCCAGCCGACTGCGCGTCGAGCGCGGAGCAACGTCGCTGTAAAGCCGTGTCGCCATCCAACTCATCGTTTACCGATCGTTCGGCTGCTGCTTGCTATCGTGGACAACATCTTGAATTTAGAGACCATGCCATTTTTCGATTAAAAAATCTGATAGTCCAAGTCGCCGGATTTTGGGCCAAAATCTGACGACTTAGGCCATCGGGTTCTCGAATCGAAAAAAAATACGGCTAGATTTTGCATATTCGGACTGCGTGAGTAGATGCTTCAATTTTGGGATCGGAAAATACAAATTTCAAGCTCGAAATCGAACCGCATACCAGGTAGGAAACACCCCAATGCTCCAACCGGTACTTGAATAACCTGTCGCTAATCATGCACATTTTTTTTTTTTTTTTAATGGCAGCTATTTTATTGGGCTCTCCGTCTGTTCGCCGCGCATCGTCTGCTCGAGAACCTCTTGCCGCTACACGTTACGTTTCGTATGTCTAGGGAGTAAAATTCGACGACGGTGCGCTCACGACGTCTTATTCCGCAGCTGTTTCTCCACAGCAGTAATAATAGTAGCTGCCATCCAGCCACCGCGGCCGATACGGGGCCAACGGCAGCAGCGGCCACCAGTCCCGAGCGTTTGTCTTGCGGCCGTTCAAAGACTGGCAAGGTGCTCAGCAGCAGGGCGAGGCTCGCGAGGGCCTCACTTGGTGAAGATGAGTATTTCACGTCTCTTTCGTCTCTTGAGCCTTTTTTTCCTTGCGAACAACAGAAGGAGCTGGCTCAAAGCTTGCAGCTACGTCACGGCAAGGTAGACAGCAGCAGGGCGAGGCTGGAGCGCATTGTTTGGTCGGGACGAGGATTTCGCGTCTCTTGATCTATTTTTCCTTGCAAACAGGAGGAAGGGCTGACCCGAGCTTGCTCCTTCTGTGTATTCTACCATGCATTAACGACTACCGACCACGCGCTCGGGCCTCGTAGGCCATGCTGCTGTGTGCGTCGGCTAATGCTCGGGACGTCCGAACAGACGCTCGCGCCTCGATCAAACACACGCTCGGGGCTCGTAACCACTGCTGCTGTGTACCTTGCCATTGATTATTCGGGACGACCGAACACACACTCGGGACTTCACAGGCGAAGCGGCGAGGAGCGGGTCAGCGCGCCCCGACACGCGCCCCGCCCAGCTGGCAAAAAGCCCGTGTTCGTGTACATGTCAAGGATGGTCTCTCAGAATCCGTGCTCTCAGAATCCGTGGGTTATTCGTTGAAAGGAATCGCCAGGTCAGCGGAGTAGGTCAGCCGGTCGCTCATCAACCTGTCTGACGTGAAACGTAAAGTATAAAAAAATAACACTACGATATAACGCGAGATGCATACAAGTTACGCCGCTCGACGTCAACTGCAGATTGGATTAAAAAATGGACGGAGACGACCAAGCAGCTCAGCAGCAAAGAGTACTTTTCGTTCTCGAGAGTGTTCCGGACAAATTGCATCAGGATGGAGGGGTAGACTCTATCGACACACGTTACAGATGACAGTTGTAATACTGCTACTGCTGTACACACTACACGCGGCAGCAGTAGAGTCTAGCGACTGATCGCGAATTGAATGCACTACGCACGAGTACATACCACCAACTTCAGAAGTGGGGCGGCGGGGAGCGGGTCGAGGCTCCTCCCAGCCGAAAAACCCCGTGGGTGAGTCAAGGATGGCCTCGCTCCATAGATTACTGCTTGAATGGAATCGCCAGGAAACGGAGTGTGTCAGCCAACCTCGAAGAAGTGTCACTTGGACTCGAGTGCAGAGCAACCTCTCTGCACGCCATCTTCAGGGTTGTGAACCGAAAATGGAAAATGGTTCGTGTCGGTCGGTTCCGGTCGGTTTTCGGGGTTGCCATGCAGGTATGTAGGCGTTGCTGACATAGGAAGCAGGAGAAAAATAAACTGACCGAATGAAACGGGTCGTTTTTCGGATTCGTTTTTTTTTTTTTTCACTGACAACTGAAAAATCGACTGAAAAAAGTCAGTTTTTGGTCGGTGACCCGACAAAAACCGATCGAAAAAAACGACTTTCGGTTTCTCGGTTCACAAACGGCTGGTATATTTTAAGGTACGTTTACTATTGATAAAAAAATAGAAACATGAAGCCGGCGTCCCCGGTGGCTTGGTAAGTGGTCCGAGTGCCTACTACTGCTGTAGGATCAATTTCGTGGGTTCGCGTCTCACCGAGTGCATACTCGTGAGGACTTTTTCTAGCATGAAAAATCATTGGCCGAAAGCGCGAGAGCGTGAGTTAGCAACATTCGATGAAAATCGACGAGCAGCGGGAATGCTGAACTTTTTGGGTGATAAAAATGAAGGCACGTACGTACTGGAGGGAAGGGACGACACCCGTGACCACAACATGTCCAAAGACCGCTGAGGGTAAAACCTCCTATGAGCTACGGTGGAAAGTAAAAGTGATGATCGAACAAAACAACAACAAAAAACGCGTGTGTGAAACCCCGGGGATGAAAACCGGGGATGATTCGTTTTTTTCCCCGGATACTGTGTTGAGGTTATTACGGGTCGTAAGTAACTGAAAACCAGGGCTTTTCGCGGGTCATGACCCGACCCGCGGGTCGGGTCACGGGGTGTTCAAAATGTCACGGGTCGGGTCGGGTCGGGTCAGGAAGTATTCAAAATCTCACGGGTCGGGTCGGGTCGGGTCAAGATATTTTCAATTTTCACGGGTCGGGTCGGGTCGGGTCGGGCCAAGAGTTTTTCAAATCTCACGGGTCGGGTCGGGTCGGGTCAAGAGGTCATGAAAAGCTCACGGGTCGGGTCAGGTCATGACCCGCGAGAAACGGGTCACTGGCGGGTCGGGCCAGCGTGACCCGCGAGTTCTTTTCTGCTGACCCGCGGGTCGGACCCGCGCATCCGGCCCGCGGATCCGAAACTCAAAACACTTCCCGCCCTCTTACCCAAAGGCTTTTCTCGTACAAACACTCAATAGTACTCCTTTGGTATCTTCTTCAAACATTAAACACTGCCAAATCCATATACGCATGCCCGCATCTACCCATACCCACTACAGCCAGGCCACATATCGCTTGTGGGCACAAAAAAATATATTAAATTGTTTTGGAAGTGTCGACCCACGGGCCGGATCCGCAGGTCGGACCTGCGGGTCAAGATGAATATTCTCGCCGGTCAAGGTGACCCGACCCGCATGAAACCCGTGTCTCACGGGTCAATCCGAAGGTGTCGGGTCGGGTCGGGTCGGGTCAGGATATTTTCAAATCTCACGGGTCGGGTCGGGTCGGGTCAACAACTTTTTAAATCTCGCGGGTCGGGTCGGGTAAGGTCAAGAGGCTCTCAAAATCTCGTGGGTCGGGTCGGGTCAGCCTGACGACCCGACCCGACCCGACCCGTGAGATTTGACCTGACCCGCGAAAAGCCCTGCTGAAAACCCTGGTATCGGTTAATTACCTGTGGGAAACTACAGCAGAGCACCTCCCTCGATGATGTATGTGCATCTCTCTGCCAACAACGAGCTGGAACGTACTGCTGTATTAATACGAGTGACCTCGGTAATGTTCACCCTGGTATCAGCCCTTCGTTTCGGGCGCATGGCATGTACAGCAGCAGTGATACTGTTGTCCTAGTAGTTAGTACCGCGGCAGTATGATATTTCGTGCCAGGTACGACCAAGCATGTATGTACGCATGTGACGCCATGGCATGTCTGTGTCTGAGCTGTGAGAGCAGAGAGTGGACACGACGAAAACGCGAACACCAAGACACGTTGGGGGGGGGGGGGGCGGACAACATAATTAAAAATACCAAGCAGGCTGGAGATATACTCGCGTTGACACAGCAGCTGTAGGTTGCTTCTTGTGCACAGGTATTAATAACACCAGGTATACTACTAATATTAATATTGATACTAATATCGTACCAGGTAACTGCTGTTGTAAGTACAGGTAATACTGCTGTACCGGTCTGTACCTGATATCTGTTAATAGATGAGGGTGAACACACCACGTTCGGGGGAGGGGGGGAGGGGGGGGTACTTGGATTAGTAGCTTGATAGCTAGCTTGGCAGGTAAGTTGCTTATCGTCTTGACACACCAGGAGTGGAAACGTGAACACGTACCCCGACATACCTTGACGGGAGAGGACCAGGTGTGTCTGGCGCGTCTGTTGCCTTTCGCCGAGCTGTCTGCCACGTCTGTGGGAGAACGTAGGGGTCTGCCTTTAGCTCCCTCCCGCAGCCTTGCCTTTGCCTTTCGTTGCCTTGCCTTGCCTTGCCTCGCCTTGTCTTGCTGGCCTGGCTTGTATAGTCTTTTCCTGGCTTATCTTGTCTCGCGTGTCTTGATTGCCTCGCCTAGGCTCGTTCTCGTCGCTTGGGCAAAGGTTCTTGGTTCAGGTGAACTGCTTCAAGAAGCCGCCCCCGAAATGTTCTCAACAATCCCACCTGCTGTGATGGATGACTTGTGACGCTCTGGGAGATACAAGGAATCACAGGATGAAAGCATCAGATGTGAATGCGTCGAACAGCGAAGTTGCGCAGAAGAGCTGGGCGCCGCGAAGAGCCGGGCGGCGCCCGCTCTGGTGTGGCGTGCGCCATGGTGTGAGGCAAATCGCGGTAGGCATGGTGGCGAGATGCTTCCGATACAAGGCGGCGAGATGAGCATGAGAGAGCAAGCAGCACCAGCAGCGCAGCTGCTGAGGCTTGTGCCAAGGCGGCGCATCCTCATGCATACTGGTGGCTTTGGCAATAAAAAACAGTCGGAACAAACATGGAGAGGCTCACTCTTAAGGCGCACGCTCCGCGGTCTCTGCCACCGCGTGCGGGAGACGTTCTCATCGCGCGGACTACAAGGCTGTCCGAGGTACACATCAAAGCGACACGCTATGTCGGCGAGAGGTTGACTCCACGCGACACTATAATACTAAAAAAGCGACAGGTTGGATAGATGGAGCATCTGCCGTCAATACCTGATAAGCCACGACAACATGTACGTCCACAGCAGGCCATACGCAACACCCCGCCAAACAAGCAGCCAAGCCATCCATCTTCCAGGACGCGAGCCACGAGAAACAAAACCAACGCACTCAGACCAACATCAAGCGCGCGGTGAGGTACCTACATGCTCTGTGGGTGCCGTGTGCAGGAAGCTTCGACCTGGCGGATCGTGGTAGATCGTGGACCTCTGTCAGACAGATGGAGGAAACAGGACACTTGGTCGATGCCTGAACAAAATTTGTCCACCAACAATTATTTCTCTCGGCAATTTTTGCCAAATATGTCATTTGAATTGCTTTTATTTTCCCCCGATATCTCGATATATTCGAAAAATGGTTCGTATGTGAAATACAGTGTCGAACAAGCGAACAAACAATAACCTGCCAATTACACATGCCGACGGGCTTCTGCTTCACAGAGCAAGAGGGCTGGTGTGTTCCGGCCGCGCGAGATGACATCGAGCAGCATCTCAACAAGGCGCTGTGGTACTGCTGCTGCACTTCCTCCTTCTCCCGTGTACCCAAGGGCATCACACACAAAGATATCCCATTCTGATCTCACACGCAACAACCGATTATCATCCCCACCAGTCACGACGACTCGTGCGTATACGCACGCACGACGAGCGACGAGTAGACGAACAATGGCTACGAGTAGCCAATTTCCGGCAAAAATTGCTTGTCCATAATTATTTTTCGGTCCTTCCTGTGTTTTTCGTTGGAAAAGCTAATTATTTTTTTCATAAATTTTGAAATACGTCAGTTCGGTTTAATTATCACAACACTTGTAAAATTCGGTAAAAATGGAATAAAGATTTATTTTTTTTTTTTTTTTTTTTCATCACTTTTACTTTCCAGCCCGCTCGTACGAGGTTTTACCCTCGATGATCTTCTGTACAAGCCGTGGTCACAGGTGTCGTCCGTTCTCTCCTCCGGTACGTGCCTTTATTTTTTGTCGCGCATAGGGTTCAGCATTCCCACTGCTCTTCGATATTCATCGAAAGTAGCCAACTCGCGCTTTCGCGCAATTTTTTATGCAAGAAAAAGTCCCTATGAGCATGCACTCGGTGAGACTTGAACCCACGATATTGATCTTGACAGGCACGCGGACCACCTATCAAGCCACCGGGGACGCCGACGAGACGTATTACGAAGCTTGCAAAGTTGACTACTATATTTAATCAGTCGAACTCACAGCTGACGTATTTCAAAATTTATAAAACAGTCCTGATTTTTACTCGATTATTATATATAAATTAGGTAAAAAATGGAATATATATAGACGAGGCGTATTACGCAGCTTGCAAAGTTGAGTATCAACTATTTGTTCTCCCCGAATCCGGAAAATAAATAATTTTCGCTCCTACCCCAAATGGGGCATTCGAAAGGAATTCGCGTATAACTTAAAAAAATATCTATATTAATAATAATCAGTCGAACTCACAGCTGACGTATTTCAAATTTTATAAAAAAATATACCAGGTATAGTGTTCGATTGTGCGAGCCATCCCACACCACGCGTACGCAGTACGGATACATCAGTTAAAGTAATTAAATTACGATAATAGCTTTCTCGTAATTTTCTGGTGAACTATATTCGTGGGCCATTCGCCCAACGTGGACGCACTTTTGTCTGCCCAGTCTGGCTCAGCTTTCGTTGACCGTGCATGTCTGGATGTCCGGAAACCGCTGCTGACCCTTGAGACAAGTATTAATAATAATCAAGAATGTTCTTTCTCCAACGAACACACATAATTTATTCCCTCCAGCCTCATCACAGCATGTATGTATGTATGTACTTAGTCATCAATCTCAAAGAGGTATGTACATTATTGTCCACAAAAGCTCTCCTCTGCTACTACAGCCTACAAGAGGTATGTACAATCATTATTGTCTTTTTTCGCGACATGCCGTGGCATGCCGTGGCACCACCCGCGGCAAAACCTTCCACGGTATCTTCCACGGCATACCACGGAACCTTCCACGGACCTCCACGGGATACCATGGGACCCTAACACTATAACCCTATAACCCTGACCCTAACTCTATCCCTAACCTAGGTGCCGTGGACATTGGGGTGCCGTGGGGGTTGCCATGACATGCCGAGGGGTTGCCATGGAGTGCCGTGGCGGTAGCCGCGGGGGTTGCCACGGCGTGCCATGGAATCCTCTGCCACTGTGACACCATGGGATGCCGTGGTGATGTCATAGTATGCCATTTTTTTTTTTTTTTTTTTTTTTTTATCCATCACTTTTACTTCCCAGCCCACTCGTAGGAGGTTTTACCCTCGACGATCTTCTGGACAAGCCGTGGTCACAGGTGTCGTCCCTTCTCCCCCCCGGTACGTGCCTTTATTTTTTGTCGCGCATAGGGTTCAGCATTCCCACTGCTCGTCGATTTTCATCGAATGTAGCCAACTCACGCTTTCGCGCTTTCCGCTTATCAATTTTTTATGCAAGAAAAAGTCCCTATGAGCATGCACTCGGTGGGACTTGAACCCACGAAATTGATCTTGACAGGCACGCGGACCACCTACCAATGGGCAGGCAATATGCCCACTTCAAGGTCAAATAGTGTAGAACCCTGGAGAAGGTGGGTGAAACTGACGGGTCTCCCTCGTCCATTTCCCGCCCCTACCCCTCGTCCCCCGTCTCCTATATTCTAGCTGATGTACGTGGCGGATCTACTCTGACAGGCAACTTCAACAGCCAAAATCTCCTCTCTCGAAGAATATACCGAATACAACAACAGAACAGCAGTAATAATATGGCCGGAGATGGCACCTCCGTCGCCGCAACACCGCAGTCTAGCCATCTGCGGTAGGTTATAACTGTGCTCGGAAGGAGCGCAGTATTCCGGACGGACGCAGGATTGCTTCCACCGGACGTGGGTTGCAAGCTACTGAGCTTCGTGTTACCCTGGCTTCAGCAATGAATGGCGGAACAATCGGGTTCCGGGCTCCACCGCATGCTGGACTCCATTGGGAAATGCTCGGGACATTCGGGTTTTCGCGAATGCAAGACCAAGCTTCGATAAGCAATCATTCTCCACGCGCCAGAGCTTCTTCCCGTCCTCGACGGGAAGGACTGCCCATCGGCAACTGCACAGAACGAGGGCACTGTGGCAGCGTGGGACAAGGTTAACGGTCGCCTATACTCCCTCTTCTTCTTCGTGACCTCCGGGTCAGCACAGCTAACCGTTCGTACTCACGAAGGGACGGAGGCCTGTGCTATGGGGGATGGGGCAGCGGCTTGGAAAGCCCTAAACGAGCGTTTCGACGCTCAAACTCAGGAAGCTCGGCGTGCGTGTCACACCGAGCTGTTCAACTAACTTGAGGCACCTTGCTGGCGGCGGTCCCATAGACTTCTTCACGAAGGGTTGGGATCTCAAACTTCGCCTCAAGGTGCTCGGGGAGGAAGTTTCTGACGCGGTATACCTAGACATAATGCTGTCGGGCCTGACCAAGGCCCCAGAGTTCAAATTAATCCAGGAGATGCACTACCGGGATGAGCTTACTTCTGTGGACCGCCTCCAGGAGACGGCGAACCGCTTTTATGTAGACCAGGAGTCGCGCAGCGCGTCGGGGCCCGTGGTCTCCGGCCGGGGGGGCGCAATGGCGGTTGCGTCCCACACCGACCAATGCCACCGGTGTAAGGCATACGGGCACTTCCAGCGCGACTGCCCCCAACCAGCCAAGAAGTCACCATCAAAGCCAAAGGGGAGGAAGCCCAAGCGAAGCAGTGGTGGTGGGGGGGGTAAACCAGCCGAAGTGGTGCTCCTACCACAAAACCAAGACACACAGCAATGCTGAGTGTCATAAACAACAGGAGCGGCGAGAGCATAAGAAGAAGGAGCTCCAAGGTTTGGCGGCGAACCTGGCACTGCTGCAGTGAGCAGGCAACTTCGCCAACATCGGGGGCGCGCACATGACGAACTCGTCTCCAACTGTGGCATAACCGGCCCAGTCCGAGCCGACTACGTTTGGATTCTCCTTCAGCGCCCTCGGTACTTCCTTGGCAGAGGCCGCCTCGTCGCCTGCCGTTCCCCAGCAACTCCCGGCGGCGTCTGCTGCCAAACCGGAGTCACCTACGCAGGACCATCACATACCTTCAGGGTTCTTTGGTGCGTTCATGGCGACTCCTGCAGGATTGCCGTCAGCTCCTTTCCGCTCCGACGGAACATTCCTCCGTATAGTTGTGGACAGTGGAGCGACCGACAATTACCTAGACCCTGCGCTTACACCAGGAGTGCGGGCCCACATGCGCGATATCGAAGACCTTCGAGTCCCGCTCACGATAGTCGCCGCCGGCCAGCATCTCCTGAAAGGCGTTACTACGGGGACGATCGTCGGCACCGTCACAGACGACAATGGGAATGACCGGCAAGTCTCCTTTCGCGTCGGTATGGTACCGGGGCTGGGCACCAACCTTTTCTCCGTGACCGCAGCGATGTTCAAAGGGGTGGCAACGTTGTTTCATCCGACCAGCCCCAGGTTGGAGTCGGGGGGCGTGGTTATCCCGATGCAGATCCTCGGGGTGGACGACACAACAGACCATGTGCTCCATCGAGGTGAAGCTTGGGGGTGGCGCTGGGGGCCAGATGGTCCTCGGGGACAACCCTGACGGGCTTGCCTTAAAAGTGGAGTCCGCTGATCTCTGGCACCGACGCATGGGGCATATTAACAGCAAGAGCTTGGGCGTCCTGAAGAAGGCGCCCGACAATGGCGTCAACTACACCGGTGACGTTAAGGATTGTGGTGCCTGCCCGCTCGGTAAAAGAGCACACAATGACCTCATCCTAAGAAAGCTTCATATGGCGTTTTACGCCCTTTCCAGCATGTTTCAGTAGACACCCTTGGCCCCTTTACGCCTTCAGCGTTGGGAGGTTTCAAGTACGCCACCAAGTTCATTGACCAGCAGACCAAGTGGAAGGAGATCGTTCTCATGAAGGACAAGACCTGTTTTATGTGGACTCCCTTGCGGTGTTCAACAAAGGGACTGTGATTCCTACTGTCGAGCGCATCAACTGCCTCCGCGAGGATCAAGGTACGGAACTAACGAGTGCGGAATTCCTTCAGCACTGTCAAGTCGTCGGAATCAAGCTGGAGTTCGCCTCTCCGAACACCCCTCAGCAGATCGGTGCGAACGAGCGTGCGGGCCGAACGATCGTGAACATCGTACGCTGCCTGCTCGCTGACTCGACTCTACCCAGCTTCCTTTGCGGGGATCTAATGCAGACAGCTGTTTGTCTAAGCAACCGGACTCCTCACGCAGCCCTGCAAACCGGGACGCCGTACAAGGCACTCTACGGCAAAGATGCATACCTTGGGAACCTTCGGGTGATTGAGTCTAGGGCGTTCGTGCACATCGAGACCTACACCAAGAAGATGGAGCATCGTGCTTGGGAAGGACGGCTAGTCGGATACAGCATGGACAGTAAGTCGTACCGGGTCTACAACTCTGAGACGAGACGTGTACGGGAGAGTCGAATATTGTATTTATTGAGACTCCTTCCGTAGTGCCTTCGTCGGATGAGGGTGGCTTCGACGACGGGGAGTTCACGTACGACGACCACGACGACATGGTGAGAGACGTGCGAAACCATACTTTCAATCATTCAGTTGATTCGCTCTTTCCTGATCATGCCAATGGGGATCCGCCTGTGACTGAAATCCTCGAGCAAATTCGTGAAACAACTACTCGTGACCTTGGGCTGAGTCCTGCTGGATCTCCTCCTGCTGACGGTGGGCCTGGAATTTCCGGTGGTACACCTGAGGGAGATAACCCGGCATCGCCTGGAGGAGTAAGCCCCCCTGAGCCGGGCGGAGGTGCGTCTCCTCCTGGTACGTCACCAAGTCCAAGTCCTGCGACGCCGCTTGGTTCATCGCCTTCTGGTCCTGCTCCGTCTGGCGCTGCAACGCAAGATGACTCTGTATTTGGGCGTGGTTCGTCTCGTGGTAGCCGAAGTGCGCGCGGTGACTCTTTGCGTGGTAGATCTGCGCGGGGAGGCATCACGTCTAGCGGCTTGGCAGGTGGGCATGGTTCCCGTGGTGGACGAGGTTCCATGTCGACACGTGCTGTCACCAGGTCGACTACGAACATGGCTAAGGCCAAGACCGTCCGCGAGCTTCGTCGTATCTCATACGCATTCACCGCGAAAGGGGAGTTGCCTGATGTCGCCTACGGGGACGGCTCCTTCGGGTTCGCGGAATATGCGTATGCTGTGGGGACATCTCAACCGGGTGTTCCACGGACGATCCAAGAAGCACGAGCCATGCCGGATGGTGTGCAATGGAATGCAGCTGCTGAACGCGAGATAACGAGTCTTAACGAACGAAAAGTCTCCAAGTTCGTCCCGCGTACGGCAGTTCCCCCCCGGGGAGGAAGTGGATTAAGTCCAAGTGGGTATTCAAGCGTAAGACAGACGGATCGTACAAGGGACGTCTAGTAGCTGAAGGCTGGAACCAAGCACCTGGACTTGACTGCGGCAGTACCTTCGCTCCGGTGTGCAGACTACAGAGCGTTCGGCTGGTAGCGTGCGTAGCCGAGGAGTTCAACCTGGATTTGGACCACATGGACGTGTCCACTGCCTTTCTATACGCCGACATTCAGGAGAAAGTGTTCCACGTGAAGTGTTCGTCGACCAGGCACCTGGCTTCAAGGTCAAGAACAAGGATGGAGGTGATCTAGTAATGCAGCTAGAGAAGAGCCTCTACGGGCTAGCCCAAAGCCCGGGAATTGGTTCCACACCATTGACCCCGTCCTTGTTGAAATCGGTTTCGTTCCGCTCAAGTCTGACACTTGCGTCTACCTGTACAACCACGACGGTATCCAAATCATCTTGACGCTCTATGTTGATGACCTTCTGGTAGCCGGCAACGACTCGAACGTCATCTCGATGGTTAAGAGGAAGTTGAAACAACGTTTCAAGATGGTTGACATGGGGGAGGTATCGCTTGTGTTGGGATGAAAATGACAAGGAACCGTGAGAAAGGGACATTGACCATTTCCCAAGAAGCCTACAGTAAGTCTATCCTCGAAAGGTTCGGGATGTCGGACTGTAAACCAACCAGCACGCCCGGCCATGGTCCGGAGATTTCCAACAACCAGCCGGAGGATACACTACTGAACGAAGAAGAAACGAGACGTTATCAGGGCATCGTGGGGTGCCTGATGTACATTGCTCAAGGGCTCCGTTACTTCATAATATATGCTACGGGCCAGCTGGCTCGCCCAATGGCGAAACCCAGCAAGACGCACTTGGTGGCAGCAAAGCATACTCTTCGTTATCTGGCCGGCACCACCGATTTCAACAACACGTACAAGAAGGGAGGCTTCAAGCTTACAGCCTTTTCGGACTCCAACTGGGCCAACAACCCTGACAACGGAAAGTCCACCTCTTGTTACCTGATGATGCTAGGAAACGCACCGATGAGCTTCAAGTCGGGACCACAAGATCTGACTGCCATGTCGACCATGGAGGCGGAGCTGGTTGCGTCGGCGCTAGCTATGAAGGAAGCAGTATTTTGTTCGAATATTTTGACTGAGCTTGGGTTCGGAAAGGAGTTTGCGCAAGTGCCGCTCTACTGCGACAACACGGCAACGCTACACGCGCTGGGAAATCGCTCCTTCAGTTCAAGGACAAAGCACATCGCCCTACGCTTCTTCTATATCCGAGAACTGGTGTCGGAAGGAAGGATCTCCATCCACTACATCCCGACCGAGAGCAACCCTGCTGACATCGGTACAAAGCACCTCAACAAGCACCGCTTCAAACATCTACTAGACATCATCGACAACTTCCAAGTGACGACTTCATCAACAACAAGTTCAAATATCTGTGTTCTATGTTTGTGTGTTTGTTTTTTCAATCTGTTCTGTTTGTGCGAATCAACCTTACCTTTTCAGTAGTCGGCAGTCGGTCTCGCACCGTCACTGGTTGAACGAGCCATGCAGGATTGAAAGTTATGATAATTTGGTTTGCGCAGGAAACAATAGCAGGTACTTCTTTTGCAATGCATTAGTGTATTGTAACACGAATAATATATGAAATATCACTTCGTACTTTAGGCTACTGTAGAGATGGAAACGCATGAAACGAATTGACTTACTTCGCATGTAACGAAAATGCTTATTCATTTAATCATCATTATTTTGGTACAATTCAGAGCAACTTTCATTGAAGGGGAGTGCTATGGAAATGTTAGCAACCAGGTAGCCAGTATGAGTCAATGTTCAGTAGCAATGCTCTTGTATATCGTAGATCTCATATGTGTCTGTTCGAATGTGACGTATGTATATGCGGAGGAATTACTTCCGTTGAATACTCTGCTTGCTAGCCGAGTAGATCACTCTCTCGTGTCTCTCTCGTGTGGATCGTAGCTGCCCTGGTCATCTCTAAGAAGCAGCCGTCGTCTCGGCCCCTGCATACTCCGTGGTTTATATCTGTGTGTGTTGGCCATCTAAGCGCCAGTGTTACAATATCTCTACATCTTCTTCACACTGTGGAAGGACTCTCTTCTTTTAGGCTACACTCTCAGACATGTCATCACCTCGACTAACGTCGACGACACAGCCTCTCAGCCACTGTGCCAGGGGGTATATCACAATATCCAAAACACACCACGCGCAGGCGATTTCGGTAGTCAGTTAAAGACAAACAGGGCACCGAGGAGGCACTCCGCGCGTACAGAACCAACAACCCACACAACCCTATTCGCCAACCGAAGTCAACGCCTAGAACTTATGCTCACGAATGCTTTACACAAACAGCTGCGTACCGAAAGTTCAGCCGAGAGCCCAGGTGATCAGTCCGGGCCCAATACGCAAACGGATTGACTCAGTGTGGCCTCCAGCAGAAAGCTGTCTCTTGCAGCAGTAACTCCCCGCGGAAAATATCCTCTGGAAGACCTGTACGCTCCACAGCACTCGACAACAGCAGAAGTCGCAGTCGCCGCAGGCCTTCACTCAGACAGACTATCGGGGCTCATAAACCTATTATTATGGATATTGTGATATACCCCGGCACGGTGGCTGAGAGGCTGTGTCGTCGACGTTAGTCGAGGTGATGATACGTCTGAGAGTGCAGCCTAAAAGAAGAGAGTCCTTCCACAGTGTGAAAAAGATGTAGAGATATTGTAACACTGGCGCTTAGATGGCCAACACACACAGGTACACACCACGGAGTATGCAGGAGCCGAGACGACGGCTGCTTCTTAGAGATGACCAGGACAGCTACGATCCACACGAGAGAGACACGAGAAAGACACGAGAGAGTGATCTACTCGGCTAGCAAGCAGAGTATTCAACGGAATTAATTCCTCCGCATATACATACGTTACATTCGAACAGACACAAATGAGATCTACGATATACAAGAGCATTGCTACTGAACATTGACTCATACTGGCTACCTGGTTTGTGCTAACATTTCCATAACAAATAGCACCCTCCTCAGAGCCGCGGATACCCCTCTCTCCCTCCCCCCCCCCCCCCCCCCCCCCCCCCAGCCCTATCCTGAGAGATGGATGGTGGCCACAGCCAGCGAAACGAAAAGGAAAGACTAGAAAGAGCAGCAAAAAGTTTCTGTGTAAAATATACCTGGCATGGAAACAAAGTAAGATGATAACGAGTATTATTGAACACCCAACTGTTTCGCAGGTGTCTCTAATAATGATATAGGAGTTCGTATAGGAACGGTGCTGCTCCGTCTGGTCTCGAAAGAGATACATACGTGGTCAACGGTCAAATGACTAAGACACAAGCAACAAATGAGTACACCCTCCCCCCCTCCCCTTGAACCTCCCTGCTCGTGCGAGGGAATCCGAAAAAAAAAGCCTGGCCAACACTCCGCCCCCCCCCGCGCCCCCCCTTGCGAGCGGGCCGGAAAAAAAAACGGCACATCGCCACACAATATTTCGTCTCCCCGAATTCCGAAATGAGTGAATATTTATTTTGATGAGTTCAAACATTGGGGGGCGATGTGGGTTCCAGGTTCTCGACCAGACCGTCGCATGGGTATTGTCCCGCGGAGGTCCCACCATTCGCCGAGGTCGTGGATATCCGTAGATCTTATTGTACGACTGTGGTCATCCATATTCCATGACTATTTGTTGTCGTCAGCAGAGATGTCGTGAGCAGTGACGTTGTCCCGTGATAAGTATTCACTGCAGATTGGAATGCAAGGCCCGTGCCTCGCACACACTCTCTCTTCCTCTCCCATCATCGTTGATGTTTGTTCGTGAGATCGTCCGTACCGATCCTATACCAAAACCTGGCGTGTCCTACACGCTACACCCTCTAAGAAAGGGAAGTGCCACAGATGTCGAGTCGAACCTGGGGGTCCTCCCCACATGAACATGACTATTAATAGTGTGATACTCTCCATGATTAGCATTAATTTCTCATGAAATAGACTCTTTTGTTCTCCCTTTTTCATTCGAAATATGTTCTTCTTGTGCTCTAGACTTGCTCTTTTGTTCCCTTTTTCCGTTCTTCTTGCTCTATTATAGAGTTGTACTGGTATACTCTGTAGGTTTCTGTTACGTACTCTGTAGGTTTACAGGTATCTGAGATCTTGTCGCTTGCTGTATTTTTTACTCGTGGGTATCTGTTTCTCGCGGTTTGTGAACACAGAGCCTGAGCTTGTGTCACAGCAGTGTATGGGCAGGGTAAAAAGCACGGTTCGTTGAAAAGCACACGCACGATACACACACGATGACACACATGCATGCATGAATGAACACTTGCTTGACTTCCGTAAGGAATCTTGGAAATTTTGAAAGCGTCAGATCTTCTCGATATCTTTTCTCCAGAAAATCTCAACCGGTATATCTTTATAGCCACCAGAATATCAACGCACAAAATGCCACAACGGATGCTCAACGTCGGCGACGCTCAGGGCTCAGGATTATTTTTGGCAAACTGCCCAAGTACCGACGACCCATCATGGGTACATCTTTGGTCACTTTTCACGGACACAAAAAAATATAATGCACTGCTATTCAGATATGCATAACGAAGCCTATCTGCAAGTTTCCGAGCTCCGATTCAATCTGAGGTGAAGGCTTCGGCCTGCCAACGGCTGACAGATAATATGCGCGTGTTGGATTTCAAATAAATCGCGAGGCATTCGTGGGGGGGGAGATGGGTACGAACCATCACCTACACAGAGTATCACGTGATGTTAGTGGTGGCTGACCCCCCCCCTCCCTTTTATAACTGGATATGGAAAAACGAGTACGCACCTAGGAGGTGGAGGGAAGGAGTAGTAGTAAACTTATTGAACAAAGGAGATGAGGCTGACCGGGGGAACAATAGAGGGATAATGCTACTATTAATAAGCACAGTAGGTAGGCTAAACGTTTTGTCTTTAACGATAGAATGGGAACGATGATGGAGAAGGAAGACAAAATAAGCGAAGGGCAAGCAGGGTTTAGGCCAAACCGTAGCTGTGTAGACCATGTGTATTCAAGATAGGAAAGACGCGGGACTATAACAACGTATTGTTTCTTTCCACATGTGCAGAAAGCCTACGACACAGTATGCAGAAATGGATTGTGGAAAAAAACTGTAGGAAATAGGGATCAGAGGAAAGATGTGGAGAATGACGAAAAAGATGACGGAATGTGCGAGAAGTGCTGTGATGCTGGACGGGAACATATCGAAGTATGTTGATGTTTGCAAGGAGTTGCACAGGGGTGTGCGTTGTCACCTACCATGTTGAAGATATACATTAACGACTTGATAGTAGCAGTCGAGGCAGCAAGGCAGGGAGTCACGGTAGGGGAAGACACCGTGTCGGGATTGATGTTTGCGGATGACTTCGTGGGGATGTCATAAACACCCGAAGGATCGCAGAAACAAATAGAGAAGGCGCTAGAATACACCGGGAAATGGAGGGTGACAGCGAACGTCAAGAAATGCGCAGTAGCTGTTTGTAACGAAGATAAGGTAAACGCGGTAAATTTCAGTTGGAAGTGGGGAGAAGATGAGTTGCCGATCGTAGACCAGTATACATACCTTGGCGTAGATATCTCAAAATACTGCTCCTGGGATACACATATAGCTAAAATAATAGGAAAGGGTAAAGCACACGTAGGCAAGATGGATGCGATCCTAACAGACTCGCACCTTGACACTAGGATGAAGAGATGTATACTGATGAATGTGATAGTACCAAAGCTAGAACATGCAGGAGAAGTATGCGAAGGGAACGCAAAACCCGTAAAACAGTTGGAAACAGCAGTACAAATGACAGCAGCTTAAAAAAAAAACTGAGATGCTTAAGTACGACTAGTAATACAGTATTAAGAGCACAGAACTGGGAATGTATCCACTCAAGACGAATAGACATGGGAAAATTGAACTGACAATATAAAGTAAGGAACATGCCAAAAAAGAGGTAGCCATAGTTGATAGAGCTGTATGGGAAAAAGTAACATATGGGCGAGCTGGAATAATGTGGGATGGCGTAGTTGAAAAAGTATGGAAGGATATATAGGGGGAAACCAAGAAGAGATTACGTCCGCCGGGAAGTTTGGGAGATACAAGGCAGAAGTAGAAGAAAGGATAGAAAGAAGGGAAAGGCTAGCGCTAAGAAACATGGTGAAATCGGAAAACATTTAGAGATATACGGGGGATTGAGGGAAGGAATATAAATGAAAACGTATTGGCATGGCCCAACGGACTTCGCGAAAACGCTGAAACTGCGCTTTCGTGTGGGTGACCTGGACCTGCCAGAAAGAAGAAAGAGGTATACCAGTAGCCGGGAGGACTAGGAAGTAGATGCACAGATGTGCCGGTGTGGCAAAGCAATAGAAGGTAGGACGCACATAGTAGGAGAATGTGAAATATACAAGGAGGAACGGGATGCGTTAGAAGAGGAGATGGCAAATGTAACATGGAGGAGTTTGATACACTGAATAGCGGCGAGAAAACGATCGCTATCCGAGGAGATAGATGGTGGCCACAGGCGGCCAGCCAGACAGGAAGGGGATAAGATCAGCAAAGAGTTTCTAATACGGGGGACCATAGTAGCGAATAGGACCAAATATTGTTACTACAGTATAAATAGGGAAATATGCAGAGCTTTGTGTGTACCGTAGGTCCTATTTACTATTTACTATGGTCCCGCGCAGTATGTAATATATGGAAAGAACTCAATGAGCGCCCAATTGTTGGAGGTGTCTCTATTATTACGGGGGTCCATAGTTAACAGGACCAAATATTGTTAGTAAAAATACCTCAATATATAGGTTTTTATGTATGACATACGTCCTGTTAACTATAGACCCCCGTAATAGGAGTAGGAACGGTGCTCTGTCTCGAAAGGGATGCGTGGTCAATGGTCAAATGACTAAGACAAGCAACAAACGACTACGCCCCGCCCACCACCCCCCCCCCCCCCCCCCCCCCCCCGGAGGGCCGAAAATGAAAAAAAACGTCGTGTTGATCATGGACGTTTTTTTTTTTCGAGCGCCCTTGGCTCGTGATCAATCGGGTGCGCGGCTGGGAGATTGCGACCGATGTCCTCCCCTATGCTCCTGCCGTCGACCTTCTTCACCACCATTGCCGCTGCTGGTGTAACCCCTGTACCGACGCCGCTGTGTATGTACGTTTAGGTGCGATGCGGCTGCGACCTTCCAATCAGGAATCTCTCCCTACACTGGAGCCAGGCCCTCTCCCTTACCCCGATTTTCTGTGTTTTTAGTTCCGAAATGCCCCAACTCTAGACTGTCGAGATATCATTCTACCTTATTGTCTGACGGGGTCCCAAGACGATGAGGACTGAGAGCAATAGAAAAAAACTGCAGGCACCGAACAAGTTGTGCTGCTTATCGGAAATTACGGTGGTTTACTTTGGCGCCTCTTCCGCGAAACGGCGTGCGTATAAGCACGCACGCTTCCTCCTCCCCATGGCGCGATAACAGATAAACAACAACTAACTTCATGCCATGCAACAGCAGCAGAAATATCGGCGTAGCAGCAGCTATCGTTCATACGACGAGCGCACAGCGGTTACTGTGTAGTTGCTCTTCCACACGAGTACCTTTTTTTTTCAAATATTTTTTGGTGATCGTTCCTATTTCACATGTCAACTCGTGAGAGGATCTGCCCTCAACGGTCTTCTGGACAAAAGACGCGGTCACAGGTATTCGTTCGTCCTTTCTCCTTCCCCCGGGTGCTCGCCTTCGTTTTTTATCACGCATAGGGTTCAACATTCCCTCTGCCCACTGCCCTCTCTTCGAAGCTGAACATCACACATAATACCTGATGGCCGGCGAGGAGAAGACGGTGTGAAACACAACAAAACAACAGCGAGGAGTCGGGATGAGTATACCATGCTATCCAAGTGACTCCAGGCAAACAAACGCACAAACGCGTGCTCAATTGGCACACACACCCGCCTCGAGGTCGTAGCAGATGGTGTATGGTCTACGGCAGTAGTACGTTGTGAACAGCAGGAGAAACAGAGAAAACGAAGTAGAAAAAGAAGAAAAAGAAGAAGACGACGACGACAACTAAAGTGTAATACCAAACACTCCCTGCTGGACTTGTGCGTCGGGAGCATCTTCGTCTAGGATCGGCTTACCCCCACCCCCCCCCCCCCCCCCCCCCACCCCCCCCCTCACCAGCCTCCGTTAACCCTCTACCGCCGCCTACATTCGTCCACAAGGCTCCGCGTAATGACAACTAATGTTCCTGGCTGCGGCCTATAAAAGTCCGCGTCGCAGATTAAGGACAACTAACGAGGTTTCACATAATGTCCGCTCCTTCGTCTCCCCTTCTTTAATTAATTTCTTGATTCCACCGCTGATCCAAAAAAATCGTCTCCGATAAGGGCGGCTTGTGGTCACTGGCGCTCTTGCGGGATCATGTTTCGTGTCGCTCCATCGTCTCCCTCCGAGCCCCCTCAGGCAAGTTTGACCGTGCTGTTCGATGAAGCCTTTGCAACTGCACTTGCGTTTACGGTATACAAACTACCCAAACTACTCTGAAATAGTTGTCCAGTACATTGAGCGGTGACATAGTTAACCATCGCTGGGTCGAGTGTTTTGCCATGCCCGTGATCGCACTGCCGCCGTCGAAGGGACTTCCGGTCCCGCCACCGATGTCGAAGGATTTACCCGCCGGGAACCTGTGGATGTTGCCCCCAAGCTCTCATCCCGCCACGCCTCCGCGGGCCCATCCCCCCACGCACCCCCTGCTCCGCCCCTACCGAGCCTACCCAACCCCACCCACCCACTCACCCACCCACCGACCTACCCACCCCCATCTATCCACATCCACCCATACACCCACCCACGCTCACACATCCACACACCCACGCGCCCACCGCAATAAAAAATTACGAGAGTGAGGGTTCTTTCTTGCTCCGTGGCCGGTTTCTAATAAAACTTGGCCACGAAAATGTTCGTTTTGAGCACTCGCGATGGAAAAAATGGCCGACGCGAGCCCCTTTCGTCTCGTATGGGGTACTGGCCTCTGGGCGCCTCCGGGTGGATGACTTCGACGCTGCCACCTCCCGCGCATGGCGAGGAAAAGTATTGCTACAGCGGGGAAGGCTCTTTCTACTCCCACTCCTCAGTTCTACAATAGAACCCTGTCCGAGTGATATCCTGGAAACAACCCCGCGACGCTAAGCGTCTTCTTTTGCTCGGCACAAGGGGGATGATCGTATCACGTAGTGAGTATGTGGTAAGGCACCCACAAGACAATTACATAGTAAAGCCATTGCTGTCTCTGGAATTGGCCACACCAGGAATTATATCAATTCGTTGATGCTGTCATCCATATGCAAGAAAATCCGCCTCTTGAGCGGTTTTTGGTAGGATGCAGCCCACCCTTCATGCGGCTCGCCCAACACCTCACGGCGCTTCGCACTTGGTGCAAGCAATGTCTGCCTGGTCGGTAAAAACCAGACGTGCTCCGTCGCGGCGTTGTAGGGATGTGAGGGTCTATGGTCATGCGACTATACGGCCATGCATGATAATGAGTGCACCTTTTTTTCTTTGGCGGTTACCACGGCTGGCGGTCGAGTTAGATATTTTTTGTGCGAGGAGAACCTTTGCTCCGCACAAGGGGGATGATCGTATCACGTAGTGTATATATGGTGAGGCACCCACGAGGTAGTTACATAGTAAACCCATTGCTGTCTCTGGAAGTGGCCACACCAAAAATTAAATCAATTAATTGATGCTGTCATCCATATGCAAGAAAATCCGCTCTGAAGCAGTTCTTAGTAGGATGCAGCCCACCCTTCATGCGACTCGCCCAACACCTCACGTTTCGCTTCGTGCTTGGTGCAAGCAATGTCTGCCTGGTCGGTGAAAACCCGACGTGCTCCGTCCCGGCATTGTAGGGATGCGAGGGTCTATGGCCATGCGACTACACGGCCATGCATGATAATGAGTGCACCTTTTTTTCTTTGGCGGTTACCACGGCTGGCGGTCGAGTTAGATATTTTTTGTGCGAGGAGAACCTTTGCTCCGCACAAGGGGGATGATCGTATCACGTAGTGTATATATGGTGAGGCACCCACGAGGCAGTTACATAGTAAACCCATTGCTGTCTCTGGAAGTGGCCACACCAAAAATTAAATCAATTAATTGATGCTGTCATCCATATGCAAGAAAATCCGCTCTGAAGCAGTTCTTAGTAGGATGCAGCCCACCCTTCATGCGACTCGCCCAACACCTCACGTTTCGCTTCGTGCTTGGTGCAAGCAATGTCTGCCTGGTCGGTGAAAACCCGACGTGCTCCGTCCCGGCATTGTAGGGATGCGAGGGTCTATGGCCATGCGACTACACGGCCATGCATGATAATGAGTACACTCCCCCCCCCCCCCCCCTAACCCTCCCCCCGGAGGGCTGAATCTGACGAAATAGAGAGTATGTTTCATATTTTTCTTCTCCTGGGCGCCCCCGTTGAAAGAAGTGATAGCCTGCCTCGCTCGACGACGTGATCGTCTTCGACTCGAGCCCCGTCGGCTCACTACCAATAACGTGCGTGCCTTCTCCAAACGGGCTGCGACATAAAGCACATCCAAAAAAGCTCCCTCCCCCCCTGCAAAGGTCCCGGCTAGGCGCGCTGCAGATGTGGCCTATCACTTGGGCCACCCGCTTAGGTTCGCTCGCGCGCGCGCACCTCAACGCGGAAGAATGTGTCAGACCTTGACCCACATGCTCCACGCCCCGTGACGTGAGGCAACATTGCTCTCTTGTTTTGGGCGGGCGGGTGTCGTACTGACGCCATTTGTTTGGCCAATGGCATCCCTTCTAAAGAAAAAGTGAGAAAAACGTTTAACCCCTGTCCAGGATAGATTTTCGGGACCTGGCATCAAAAAGTTGGATTCTCACCCTGGGCCTCGATAGGCGGCTACATATAAATCAACGATGACGCGTTCTACTGTAGAGGCACAGTTAGTGGCTCATTTCCGCTAAACTGTTTCCTGAATAACTGGGCTCCTTAGCCCCTAAAATCGTCGGAATGCCATTCTTGTTTCGAAAAATGACGTTTTAGTAGACTTGGGCCATGGGATTGTTCAAAAGGGGTGCAATTCGATTTTGGCTGAAGTCGGTTTTCGGATGAGATATGGAGCTCCTTAAGCGAGGAGCCTCGGAAAAATTAGGGTGAACCTCCATCGCAGAACGCCTCCGCCTCATATATAAATTTTCATGCCACTTAGATGCGCATGCAAACGAGGTGTAACGATTCCGCAAGGAGGTTTCGTGGGAGGGGAAAACTGCGCTTTTGCGTGATTTTGAAATCGATATTCTAAATCCCAGATTGAGGCGTTCTACGGTAGAGGTTCACCCTAAATTTTCTGAGGCTCCTCACTTGACCTTAAGGAGCTCCACACCTCACCAGAAAACTGACTTCAGCGCTAATCAAATCGCATCTCGATGGCTAATCCCATGTCCCAAGTATATAAAAAAACGTCATTTTTCCAAGCAAGATTGACATTCCGACGATTTCGGGGTAAGAAGCCCCGTCATTTAGAAAACGTTTCAGCGGAAACGTGCTACCTCTCTCGTGGAACGCGTCGATTCCAGATTCCAGATTCAGTACCCTATAACGGGCTTTACGTCCCACACACCGTCCATGCGGGTCATCGACAGCGACACGCTCGCTGCGAGACCTTTTATCTCGCTTGTTTTGGTATTTCTCTATAGGGAAGCTGTCGCTGGCGGTTCTCGTTATTTTCAGGGTGTACTTTGAAGCTAGCGTCGATGGATTTCGGTGCTGCGCTGGAGCAGGATCAGCCCGGCGGTTCCGTGCGGCGTATCGCCTGCGTCCTCCGCGCCGCTCTCGACTCCGAGAGGCGCTGAACCCCGCTCGGCTCGGATTCAGGCAGAAATTTTCAGAAATGCACTTTTTCTTTTCAGTGTTAATACGTGTGGTCTTTTTTTTCTTTCACGTGATATCCTCGCATTCCAGAGTTTCTAGAACCTGCTCGTCTGACTACGGTCTCGACTTTGGCGACGAATGGAAGATGAGAGCCGGCGATAAGCAACGATAACTTCTGGTCCAACAAGCACGTCGCCCTCTTGGAGCTCCACGCATGTTTCGGGGACAAGCTCCTTGGAATGAGAGTGAGAGTCTTTGATTGTTTGTGTCTGCTGCGGTGGAAGGGACAAACGCCTGCTTCGAGGCTACACCCCGCCGTGGGGTGCGAAACGCCTGCTTCGAGGTTTCTCGGACCACAAGGAAGGCGTTAGAAAAGTATTTGACGCAGTTGGGGAACCGCGAAAAGCACGCGTCCAGCGGTGGCTCCAGTGTCGCACCGCGCTCGACTACGTACACACTCGAGTACCGCAAGGGCAGCGGGAACGGTAACGCCGGATTTTTGCTCGTCCAGGCTGCCACAAACTGCCACGGAGCGCACAACTTCGGTGGTAAGCCTCACCCCAGTTGCCGATGGGGCTATGTACATCATCGGTGCGTGCAGCCTTCAAACCTGCTGCTTGCCGGTTCCCGCGCAGGCTTGGGTAGGAAGGTGCTCTGGGTCGACAGCGCCGTTCTGGTTGGGCTCCATATTCTCCTCTTTCGATTCTCGCGATTGTTTCACGCGAGCGTCGTGTGTATGGGGATTGACGGCCACTTCGCTCCATCGGCGAGATTCGTTAGTTGCTCTTGTTTCTGCTCTTTTCCCTACCGGTGATCGCCGTCGATTCTGCTGCGGGACGAGTTTGGCTGCCGCCGACACCGCCTTCGCTTCGGTTATAGCTGTGTCCTTGGTGAGTCGCACGCGCTCCGCAGAAGCACCTTCCGCCGCCATGGCCATCTATCCTCTGGACTCTTCGCCAACGGTATCTACGCAGGTTGCCGACCGCACCGAGATCGATTGACCGGGCAACCTCCGCCTCTAATACCGGTATGCTGCCATAATTTCACACCGTATTTCCACTCGGCTGCGCCGACGAACAGCCACCGCTACAGGCGCCGCGCAGCCCGCTGCTAACTATGATCTCGGACCCTGCGGGGCTCGTCGTTCGCCTGTTTGACGAGCTGGCACCTCAACGCGCGTTCCGCGCCTGCGACCGTCCTTTGACCGTCGCTTGCGTCCCCCCCCCGAGTACTCTACCCCCTGTCCCGGCCGCACCTAATCCGTCCGACCCCGGCAGAGTTGAGCCTCTGGGAGCCCCGCCTTTGACTCTACCTGCTCCCCGCATATCGAGCACATCCCCTCCCCCCGGGCACTGCCTCCACGGTTAACGCCGACTTCGAAGCCTACGACGCTACCGCCGAGCTATATAGTGGTGATTCTGCTGCGCGATATGTGCACGCCTACCTGAAACGTTAGCGCTAGGCAGGGAGAGCCTACGTGCCATGCCACAGCTAGATTAACTCTTCTGGATCGGCCGCTGGTTCTGCCCGATTAGTTTTTTTTTGCGCGTTTTTCCTCGCATCAGTGCGCCCCTCATTTGCGGAGATTCACGTGCTTGCTGACAAGGGTCGCTCGACTCCACGCCACCCCAAGACGTTGGAAAAATATCGTCTAAATTGAGAGCCACAGCGCTTGCGCATAGAGGTGCCTCGAATATATATCACCGCGGTCGACTATACACGCTCTATTACCGGGGGCTATAATAAATAGGACCTACGGTACACACAAAAACCTATATATTTCCTTATTTGTACCAACATTATTTGGTCCTATTTACTATGCCCCCCCGTAATAGTATCGCACACCACCGACCGCGGCACTGTCCTGCTCATCCGTGTACCAACCCGGGCCTTCCGCCCTCTTCGCTCACACCGATCGGCGGGACGTTTTGCAGGCATTTTCAAGCAACGAGCGTGCTTGCATCTAGGTATCGTCGTTCATACGCCCTTTGATCATGCGAGGTTGTCACTCGACGACCCTTCCGGCCACCTTGGCGCCGCACGTGAACAACGCATGCCAGAACGGTATGTTGACGGGTTGGATAAGGATGTGTAGCCTCGGAGGTGCCAAGCTCGGAAACGCGCTTGGTTGGTGCTCCGCTGGCCAATCCTCTCGATACCCCTCCGCCTTCGGATCCCGGCATCGCGGCCAGCGTCGCCTATTTCGGCTCTCTGCCGATCACCACCGCGGGAGCACCTTCCACTCTATACGTAAACGCAAGGTCATTGTTATGTTCGTGTTGTATACTACCCTGTCCGTTCTTGGATTCCTGGACATAGTGGTACACGCTTGCGCTTCACCGACCGTTTCAGGCCGAAACGCGGGTGCCTTTTCGCCCACTGCTGCCGAATGTACGGCCTTAGGCACTGTCAAGGTCCTCAACAAAACCGGCGACCTCTTTGGGGATGCTCGCGCAGCGTGCATGCTCTCGAGCAGCGGCTTCCGGTCTTTCTCGGGAGTTTTTTTCGCGCTGTGTGCGTGCAAACTTCTCGGCGCTCGCGAAACTCGCCAACCAGTTCCACTGCCAATTCCTGCCAACCGAGCGGCAACGACGGCGCGGCGGGTGTGCAATTGCACGATGGCGCAAGTGCTGGCTATGGCCGTGCGGTGAGCGCCCCAAAATAAAACTGAGATGCGCAGTCAGCCCCCTCAGAGAGGGTTGCTTACGGCTTGCTTGAGAAAATGGTTGACACACGCTGCGTACGAGACTACTAGAACTAACCGTAACCCTAATCTCAACCTATAATCTTAACCCTAAAGCTTAGCCAACCAGAGCAACCGGAGCCCTTGCCCTAAGCCAATCAGACCAAAATCTCGAACAAGTGGTAAGCTCTGCTGCGTTATACCTCAGCACGTTTTCGCCAGAGTGTCTGGTGACTGGTGGGGGACCGTTAACTGACAACACAACTCGATAACGCATGCCTCACGGTTTGCATCTACGATACATTTCGATGCAGTTTCCCTCTAGTGCCCAAAGCAAAAAAATTCCACGCTACTACGAAGGAACATAGTAAATAGGACCTACGATACGCACAAAAACCTGCATATTTCGCTCTTTTGACTTACAATATTTGGTCCTATTTACTATGGCCCCCCGTAATAGCTCAAGTCATTCATTTTTTTCAAGTCCATCCACCCCTGCATACCGCGGTCGGGGAGCGTCGAAACGTTCATGAGGTCATTACGATACTCACCTGAGCAGCTCTCAAGCTCGCCCATAACCTTACTGCACACGTGTACAATCAAGATGAGAACAATGCATGCCATGGCATGGCCTATGATGGTTGTACAACGAACGCTACAGCAAAACATCAAGCTCACTCCCAGTGACATTGTATGGCGGGCCCTTCATATATAGAGAGGGTTGCTTGCCGCTTATGCGAAAAAATGGTTTTCACGCACTATTCACATGTACAAGACGAACAGTTACTAACCCCAACCACCCACCCCCAACCTTAAACCCTGAGCCAATCAGAGCAACCCTAACCGTGACCCTCAGCCAATCAGACCAAATCTCGAGTAAGCGGTCAGCTCTACTTCTTTTAGAACCCCCATCAGTCAGAAATAAGTTCGGCCAAAACGCGCTCCCTCTGTCGTAGCACGGGTCCTTGTGTAAAACATTCCTCCAAGCCTTCGGTCAGCGCCGCCACCGGATTTAGCTCCGACCGAGGTCCGCGTGGGAAGGCTCCCACGTCCCTCTCTCACCAACTTTCGAGCGCGCCGGAGTCGACGGACACGAGGGTTCGTTCGCGCCATCAGCTCGAGAAAAGTACAACCTGGCGACGGACCGCGACCAGCGCTCGTACGACACCGTTCGCGAGCGGCAAGCTCTCACAGATTGTAGTGCGGATGGTCAAAACGCTCCCCATCTCCAGCGCTTTGCCCCCAGATGGTCTACTTCGACTTCGGAAAAATGGGCGTAGGTGTGCACATACGACCGTCGCTATCCGCCTACTAGGCGTAAAGGCCGGCACGGACGCGAAAGGTCCTCAAGGCCGAGCTTTTGCTCAAGCTGGACGGGCCTGTGCGGGACCCTTGCGGTCGACCTCTGCTCTCCTCGTATATCGTGCGCCTCGCGAGTGGCAACTAGGTATTGAATGTCTTGAAATAGCAATGAATTCGCTGAACCTCACACTACTGTAGCTCCAAATCGCTCATTAACTTTTTTCCCACGCACCCATTCCCAATTTACCTCACAACGGACGGTTTCTCACTTGACGCCGAACTTCTGCACCGCAGAGGGCGTTGATGGCGTTCACGTGGGATTGGGGATCGTTTTTCAGCGTTCGTCTTCTCGAGCATTCTATTACGGGGGTCCATAGTAAACAGGACCTATGGTACACATAAAAAACCTATATATTTACCTATTTTTCCTAACTGTATTTGGTCTTGTGTTTACTGTGGTCCCCCGTAATAGTTTCGGAAGGCTGTTCTCTCGAGCAGATATTTTCCTCCCGAAAGCACTCTCTGCTCTCGATATTGGCAAGCTTTCCTGTTCCAGAAATGAAGAAATGGAGAATCGACCGCTGAAAAAAGAATCGCGCACCCCCGGCTGCGAACTCAACGCCTCTTCTCGGTCGCACACTAGCCGCCGTCGCGATCTCTGTCGTCATAAGGACTACCCTGGGCTCGGTAATCGCCGGGTAATCGATCGACCTTTCACGCCTATAGCTCAGTAGGTAATACCTACACATCTGGCGTCGTCGGCAGGACTCGGGTTCGAATCTCACTTCGAACGTTTCTTGTGTAGAAACGCTTGCGCGTGCGGTTCCTAAGAGACGTGTATCCCTGGTTCCCCAGGTATTGAAACGAAGCGGGTAGGGCAGTCAGCGTACGGCCGTACACGGGACCGACGCCCCGAAGATCCCGCCGTTCAGAGGGGGGGAGAGTGTAGTAAGGATCACCCTGTGGGCTGAGTAATCGATCGATCTTTTGCCCCTATAGTTTAGTACGTGAGACCTTCACACTGTGGTGCGCTGCGAGCCCTGTGCCAAGCGACCCCCACGAGAGCGACGGCACGTCGGCGCGTGAGAACTACAGTGGGATTAGGCGCCTCACGCTTATGCGGAGGCTCCCCCGGCTTGATGCGCTGAATTTTCGTTACCCGAACACCTACTTCGCGAGAGCGATGGACTCGCACCCCGATTATCAAGCAACCCCCTTGGGCTATACGTGTACACAGGTAAGTGCACGAGACTAACGAAAGTAGCAATCGAACACTAAAAAAGAGGGATCCAGAAATGTATTCGATGGTTGACGCGGGCCACGGTAGGAGTATCTTTCCAGACAGTAGTGCCAGTCTGATCGCATATGTAAGGGACGTTTTAGATGGTAACAAAAATGTCGAAACGTAGCATTGTATTTCTTGTCAAAGACTAGTATAAACACCTCATTTTTCTGAGGGTCCTTTCCTTCCTTCCTTCCTTCCTTCCCGACGCGAAGGAAAGCTCTCTAAACCTCCACCCACTAACAAACCTACTTTGAGGAGTTGCAAGCTTACCTCTCTCGAGACTTCAGAGGGGGAAACTGGCGATTAAAATTGACGATGGCAGCGACAACGGCCATTGCGTGATTGGGGGGGATGACGACTCCGATTGGTGTCCGAGTTACAATGGTTGAAAGCAAGGAGTCGTCCGGCACGGGAGCAACACGTTCCTACCCGCATTGCTTGGGTGCTCAATCTGCCCGTAGACTGTTCAATGGTTGATAGTAACGCCAAAGTTACCAACCATTGTTTTGGTCGCTGTCTCTGCGTCCCAAAAAAGGGTTAGTTAAGCCCGATTAATAGTTGATACACAAATAAAATGAACTTGCAAATAATGGTGTGCAATACGTATCGGATGGCGAATGTATTGGATCTAGCCCCTCAGTTGATATGCCCGCCCGCCTCTGTCGGCGAGAAATGATTGGGCTACACTTCTGGCTATACTGTAGTCAAGCAGAGCCCCGACCGCAGCGGCATGGCCTCATTTATCCGGGTGAGGAGCCGACGCGGTGTTATATACGACAGGGCATGCCTTATAGCATACCTGGTACGTTCGACCATTCACTAATGTCACTGGGACTGATGGGACTTCTCTCAATTGAGGGACCACCCAACACTCTTGGCGTAAATATAAGGATCGTCTATCCATAAATATTAAGACCCAATGTTCCTTATATTTACAGACACCCAGAGTGGCTGCATTCAGGGCCAGAAAATTTGATTGTGACCGGACTCCTTAAGGACGTGGAGCAAGTAGCCAACAACCCATGCCTTATCGTTGATTCCGTTCTATTTTTACAGGATACAGTCGAACAGTTATCTATGCAGGGTAGGCAGGCGAGAGGTTCAGTTCAGCGTCCGTTTTTTGTTCCTTTTTTTTTCGAATCGTGGATCCCGAAGATTCCCAGAATTTTCCAAATTTCCGTATATTGTACGGATCACCAGGGTGGTGGGCCTGAGTTGTTACACTTCCCTGGAAGACCTACACGAGTAAAACACTAGGGATACGGGCAAAGTTGGCGTAGTACTTGGAAGGTTTATTTGTACAGGGAACCGGGGTTCAGGTACGGCTTATCAGGGTAGATTATTACTATGGTACTACCCTGGAACGTCTATGGAGGTCGAATGTTGAGATTGTGGGGAAGAGTGGCGTAGCGCTTGAACTTCCTACCTGTATAGGGAACCAGGGTTCAGGTATGACTTACCAGGGTGGGCTAGTGTTATGATATTGCCCTGGAAGGTCTATGGTGGTCAAACGTTAGGATGACGGGGATTGGTGGCGTATTGCTTAGACCACCTATTTCTAGAGGGTGTCGAGGTTCGGATATGGCTCAGCAGAGTGATCTAGTGTTGTGATATTGCCCTGGAAGACCTTGTCAGGCGACAAAAATCAAATACGGGTAAGGATGGCGTAAAGTGTGGAAGGCCTGTTCGTACTGGGAACCGGGGTTCAGGGAGAGGCAGCAGCCGGGTCCCACCTGTTTCAGACCTCGCAACGGAGCCCTTTATAGCTGGATGATATATGATTACTCTTCTACAAAGAGCACCCAGCGCACGTGGGTGACAATGCGTGACAATACAGGCAATGATAGTGTATTTCTTGGAAGGCTTTTTTGTGTGCGGAACTTTGGGTTCAGGGTGAGGCAACGACCCGGTTCCACAACACGGGCAAGGATGGTGTATTTCTTGGAAGGCTTTTTGTGTGGGGAACTTTGGGCTCCGAGCAAGGCAACGGCCCGGTCTCACCTGTTTAGCAGTTTTGTTTTTTTACTTCATGGAGGCATTATCCTACACCAATTTCAAGTAATTTTTCCAAAGAAAAAGGGTTTGCGAGGTGCTAAAGTAGTTACAACCATTGCGTCGGAGCGCTAATATGTATCTAATATGTATAGTTGAAACTCTCTGGGTGGTCGGGTGGGGCCACGGGAACTCCCGTCAAAACGTTGCAGATTTGATTCCGAGTCGATCTGACGGAGCATATCGACGGCCTTCTACTAAGCACCCAGCACACACGCGAGCGAGTACGTGGTGACGTGGGGGATGGGGACACGCGTGTATGTTTATGTCCTAAACATTGTCGACATTTCTCGACCCATTTTGAGGCTTCAGAAGGGGGGGGGGGGGGGGGGGGGGGGGGGGGGGGGGGGGGGGGGGTAAGTCGAAAATGAGCGATTGTCGTACGTTAAGAGCGTTGAGCTCGTACGTATGGGAGCGCGATCATTTTTTTTTCAGTTGTCGATTTTCCCAGAACGGGAAGGTTGCCAGTGCCGAACAAAAAGCCTGTACGAGTATAGAGGCGTTTCCGTTAAAGGTCTGGTTGAGAGCCTCCCGAAAGCATTAAATGCTCGGCTTTAAGCTCCCTCCTTTACCTTAGGTGTCGAGATAACGAGGGAGCGCAGAAAAACGCGATCGATCGAACCCCTGTGCGAACCCAACGCTCTCTGCGGTATAACGTCAGCATCGACCACGCGACGCGGCCCGAGCTGCGCCGGGGTAGGGTGTGTGTTCAAACTGCAACGTGTGGAGCTGTGCCGCAACCCCCGCGAAGCATGGCGACGCCTGTTGCCATCGCAAAGTTTTTTTTTTTTCCTACTTACAGGCGTTTTTTGAAGATATTGTCAACGGGTCGTCTCGTGCGTTCGTCGGGTGGGACTCGTCATGCGGGAGAGTAGTAGACGAACTCCCGGCGCCGGCCACCTCTCTGCGTGGTTTCCTCGCCGGGGCGAGCACCGTTTCCTACCAAAATACTGATATTAATAGTAGCAATCCCAACCCAAGAAAAAATAGGAGCATCCTCTCAAAGGCTGTGGGACAAAAGTGACCATAAACGACGCTTTCAACGTACACAACCAGTAACATACACAACTAGTCTTGGGTCTGGGTTAGCTCTGCGAGCTGGTTAGCACACGGAGCAACTTCTAATTGGCTGCGTTTGGGCCTTCAGGTTCACCCGTTTAACCCACCAGCTCCTCCTCCTCCTCCTCCTCCGCCTCCTCCTCCTCCACCTCCTCCTCCTCCTCGTGTTCGTTGGTTTCGAACACTTTTTTTTTCTCATACCTAACCCCATCCCAAATAGGATCATGTGTCTCGCAAACACCTTCGTGCTGCCAAGCTGTGTGCGTTGGTGGGGGGAGTGGATGGCGGGAAAACCCCCGACCGTTCCTCGGATTGCTCTTTTTGGGAGATTTTCGATAGGCGGGCGGCGGGACACGGGGATTTCGGGCACGCACGCGAGGCTGCACAAGGAGCCCCCCCCCCCCCCCCCCCCCCCCGATGTCCGTGTTTTTTTTTTTTTTAACGCCGTCGTGCGTCACAAGAAGGATGCATGCTATGGTTGCATCAAGGATTTTTGTTCTGAGGCTCCTCCCTTCAGGAGCTCAAAACCCCTTCTATTACGGGGGTCCGTAGTTAATGGGACCATTTTTTTTTTCAGTAAAAATAGGTAAATACTTCGAAGTGTACGGGTTTTTACGTATACCATAGGTCCTATTAACTATGGACCCCCGTAATAGGAGGGCAGTCTCGTTTAGGGGGGACAAACCACTCAAATTCTTACTTACGGGGGACCATAGCAAATAGGACCGAATATTTGCTAGCAAAAATAGGTAAATATATCGGTTTTTAAGTATACCATAAGTCCTATTAACTGTGGACCCCCGTAATAGTAACTTCTTCCCGAAACTGGACTGCAGTCCTAAACGGGTCAACACAAAACACAGGCGAAAAACAGATTGTTTCTGAAGACCAACGCCCCAACGGGTAGGGTGGACCGTAACTGGACCGAGTCCGGCGGGGAGGCCTCATAGCCTCGGTTTTTGTTAGTGGGTGAGCTCGCGCAAGTCCCACACTACCCGGGAGAGATGGCTCTCCCGGGTGGCTACCTCCACCGCACCTGCTCCTCTCGGGGGTCAGGTCGGGTCAACGTGCCCAACTGGGCTAAATTGACGCACGACACGAAATTGGGAACGTGGAAGTGTGGTGAGCTTAAGCTTTATTTTTGCCAATCCGCCGGAGGATATACAAAAAAAAAAAAATGTGTCGAACGAAAAACTCCACCTCGACGAACAAGTTCCCCACACGAATAATTATGTAAAGCCCTAACTACATACAGTATGAGCAGTCAAACGACATTCGATGCTTTCTAAATGCCTCCCGACGATATTGGGTACAGCATGCGACCAGCCGTTTAGAATATCCTGGTCTGCCCAAGGCTCGCGGCTGATTGTGATGTCAACGTTGAGCGCAGGCTCTGAAAGCCGAGTGTGTATGACTTAGAGTGGCGGTCTTCGCTGAGCACAGACGCTTAATGGCTGTAGTTTCTTGAATTAAACAGCACGTCAGCCTGGAAAATGATGGCTCCCAAGTTCTTCACAAATGTCGCGTACAGCAGTAGTTCCTAAATGCGTTCGCACGATATTGTTGGGCAGTTCCTACACACGTTCAGCCGACGAGCTCCGTCACAGTCAGAATTTTTTGGACGAAACGCGCTATTGTGATACCCCAATCATACGAGAAGGATAGACACCCACCTGAAATATCGCACGCACTCACTCACTCACTCACTCACTCTCGTCGTTGTTGTTTTCCGGTCGTTGTTTTTGTCTTTTGCCGTCGCTCTGCATGAGTCCCAAATGGATCACGTGTAACCCTGCTCGAAGGGGCGCAGGAATGTCAGCAGCGCTACGATCTCCTCCGGGTTGTGACGTTCTCTTGGAGGATACTAATGTCGGCTGAGGCTCTGGGTTCGGATGAATAAGGAGGAAAAGGGTGTACGAGGTGACGAGGGGGAGGGGGGGGGGTACTCGATAGGAGAGATGTACTCGATCTCATGCATGGCCGTAGTCGTATGACCATAGACCCTCGTATCCCTACAATGCCGGGACGGAGCATGTCGGGTTTTCACCGACCAGGCAGACATTGCTTGCACCAAGCGCGAAGCGAAACGTGAGGTGTCCGGCGAGTCGCATGAAGGGTGAGCTGCATCCTACTAAGAACCGCTTGTGAGGCGGACTTGCATATGGATGACAGCTTCAATGAGTTAGTTTAATTTCCGGTGTAGCCACTTCCAGAGACAGCAATGGGAGTACTATGTAACTGCCTCTTGGGTGCCTTACCCTGAACACTACGTGATACGATCAATTCCCTTGTGCAGAGTAAAGGTTCTTTACTTCGCACAAATGATCTCACTCGACAACCAGCTGTCGGCAACCGCCAAAAAAAAAAAAAAAAAAAAACGGTACCCTGGATGTCTAGCTCACGTAGTGAGCGGCATGTTTTACAGTGTCGTTGCCAATCGACGCCAACCCAACCCATATATAATATAAAGATAGGGGGCGGGGGGGGGCAATGTCGCCGAGCTATCCCCTGCCTTATCGTCGTTAGGGTCTTATATCGCGGGCCAAAGTATAGTTTTGTTTTCTTCTCATTTTAATGTCGCATAGGGCCACAGTCCAAAGCTTTCGAGGGTATTTCGGGGGTATTAGCTCGATCGACACGCTACCGCGAACTTTACCAGAGGGTTCGGTATACGGCCGCAATACCCTACCGAAATTTACCAGAGTGTTCGGTATACCCCGCCGAACAGTCTGGTAAGCTTCGGTACGAACTCGATGCCGGTACCCGACCCTTCGTTAAGTTCGGTACGGCCTTATACACCGGTATCCGACACTCCGGCAAGGGTATTGCCCGAATACCAGGGGTATTTACCCTACCGAAGTAGTTCGGTACGGTCGCAACACCCTACCGAACTTTACCGGAGTGTTCGGTGCTATACCGGAATGCTCTGTACTTTACCGGAGTGTTAGGTACGGCCGCAATACCGAACCTGCTCGACACCGGTACTCCACACTTTCAGTAAGCTCGGTACGACCTCAACATCGGCACCCAACACTGCGGTATACGCCCATCGAAAATAGTCAAGGT
This sequence comes from Macrocystis pyrifera, assembly GCA_031763025.1. Classification (NCBI taxonomy): domain Eukaryota; class Phaeophyceae; order Laminariales; family Laminariaceae; genus Macrocystis; species Macrocystis pyrifera. The sequence goes on from JASSKH010000021.1 coordinate 6,125,328, forward strand.
ACCGGTATACCCTATACATACATAAAACATCACATATCGATGAAAATCTCCTTCTCGGCACGTTTTGCTCGTGCGTCTTCGCACCCGGCACGAAGGCGCTATCTGTCTCATCTCTTGTCGCACGAGGTCTGCGGGGTAACTACAGCAGCAACGTGCACGCGGAAAAAGATGGCGTCGACTGATTGGGTCCAGCGCGTCGACGTCTCGAGCGGGAAGAGTTTCGACCTGCGGTCTGCAGGAAACAAAACACCGGGTACACAGACAGCAGCAGTGCAGGAGACCTGTTGAAAACAAGAAAAACGAGCATGCGTATAAAAAGAAAGGCGGATTGAGATTTATTCGCAGGAAGATGAGAAGTTGGGGAATCATCCTTGCACTTTAAGGTAGCGCGGAGCTCACCCACTCGGACCTGTTGTCCTGTTTCTCGTTACAGAGTAGGTGTCCGGTACTTTTGTATTATGTGCGGAGTATTTCGTTTGATAAAACAAAGTGCCCGGGAGGGAGGTACGCGTAGACAGGAAACGGACCTGGTTTAGTCTTAAACTACTATCAATAGTACTATTGCAGCACTATGCTGCACTTGGCGTCGTTGACAGGACTTGGGACAAAATGCCAGAATCTCCCTGCGGACTTCGATGTTTTTCGAGGAGACCCTGCGCGTACGTACGTCGCTTAAAAAAAACCATCCAAAAATCAAGAAGCACGAGCCAAACAACAATCTCTCCTCACATTTTCAACGACGAAGCTCGGGTAGTTCTTGTACGAACGGCTTAAGTATTATTTTATACATACTTGGTACAACTTCTAGCATCGTATAAACGTATAAACACACGGGCGCAATTTTTAGAATCGTGTACACGTACAGATATACAGATGCCGGATGAATAGACTGCATCCTGTCGTATCATCTGTCGGATGTTTCGTCCCAATTATCCCGCCGCCCATCGGGGCGGGGAAATAATAAATTAAAACAAATTGCCCTTCTGGGTCGAGGGAAGTCGAAAAAAAAATTCTTGACCAACTGGACTTTTTTATATTTATTAGCGGCCCTGCAGGGGGGGGGGGGGGCGTACTCTTTCGTTGCTTATTCAGTCGTTTGACCGTTGACCACACACCCCTGTCGAGAGGGAGCACCGTTCCTAGCGTCGTTCCGACACCTCCAACCCTTGGGCGCTCGTCGCGTTGTTTCCATATAATACATAGAAACGTTTCGCTGATCTTATCCCCATCCTTTTTTCCCCCCTTTTTTGTTTTATCCTCTGCCGGATTGGTAAAAATAAAGCTTTTTGGAAGCTCAGCACATTTATTTCCCCTTCCTGCTTCGCCGCCTGTGGTCACCATCTATCTCCTAGGATAGCGACCGTTTTTCTCGCTGCTGACTAGTGTGCCCAACTCCTCCATGTCACATTCGTTTATTTCCCTTATCTCCTCTTCTAACACATTCCCTTTCCTCCTTGTCTATTTCGCATTCTCCTACTCAAGTGAGTTCTACTCCCTATTGCTTTGCCACACGGGCACATACATCTGTGCATTTACTTCCTCCTCCTCCCGGCTACGATATACGATGCACATCTTTGTTATTTCTGGCAGATACAGGTCCCCTAAACGAAAGCGTAGTCTCAGGCAGGGTTTCGCGCGAAGTTCATTGGACCGTGCTATTAATATCAATGTTAACGTTTTCCCATCCCTTCTATAAACCCCCCGTATATCTCTAAGTTTCTCCGCTTTCACCTCAACAACGTATTAACTTTCCCGTTACTTTTTCTCCGTGTGCATCCCAAGAACAGGTTTCAAAAGATCTCCGCGCCAAGGGGCGTATACTGGTCTACGACCCGTAATTCAGAGGGGGGGGGGGGGGTGTACTCACTATCATGCATGGCCGTAGTCGTATGACCATACGACGTAGACCCTCGCTTCCCTACATTGCCGGGACGGAGCACGTCGGGTTTTCACCGACCAGGCAGACATTGCTTGCACCAAGCGCGAAGCGAAACGTGAGGTGTCGGGCGAGTCGCATGAAGGGTGAGCTGCATCCCTACTAAGAACCGCTGTAGAGGCGGATTTTCTTGCATATGGATGACGGCATCAATGAATTGATTTAATTTCTGGTGTGGCCACTTCCAGAGACAGCAATGGGTTTACTGTGCAACTGCCTCGTGGGTGCCTCACCATATACACACTACGTGATACGAGCATCCCCCTTGTGCGGAGTAAAGGTTCTCCCCGGACAAAAATGATCTAACTTGACCGCCAGCCGTGGTAACCACAAAAGAAAAAAAAAAACGTGCCCTGGATGTCTAGCTCATGCAATGAGAGGCGTGTTTTACAGCGTCGTCGCCAACCGACACCAACCCAACCTATGTATACCAGGTATATTATATAGGGGGGGAGGGGTCAGCCACACTAACATCAGGTGATACTCTGAGTAGGGGATGGTAAATACCAATCCCCTACCCTACGAATGCCTCGCGATTTCTTTGGAACCCGACAGCGTGCAACGTATTTCAGATGTCGTAGGCGGGCTGAATCCTTCATCTCAGTCAGGTTAAATCGACGCTCGGAAATTTGCAGAAAGGCTTCGTCGCGCATGTCTGAATGGGCAGTGCCTCATATTTAGTTGTGTCCGTGGAAGGTTTACTAGCAGGTTTTATGGCGAAGTGCTGCTTTCTTTCCGGCCCGCTCACGTGCGGCCGGGGGGGTGGGGAGGGTTAATGAGGCATTTTGCTTTCTTCGGATGCCTTTGTCTGGGTTGGGTAATAGTTTTCGTTGGCTGGTTTACCCCGGCCACAGATACGGGGGGGGCATAGTAAGTAGGACCAAATATTGTTAGTAAAAAGTAGGTAATTATACAGGTTTTAGTGTCTACCGTAGGTCCTATTAACTATGGTCCCCCATAATACGTACCTGGTAGGTATAATGCTGCTCTGATGCAACTAAAAACTCGGAGGATACGTACAACCTTTTCTCTTCCGCACAGAGTATCCTACACCACAAAATCCAAGCAGTTTTTATCTCCGAAAAAACGCGTGCACGATACAGAACCCTGCTTATACCTATATATTAGGACTCGAAAGGGGGAAACTGACGATAATGTGGTGTTATGGTCAACGCCGTTCAAACAGTGGCGCTACCACACAAAGGGCACGCCCCGACGGCGGAGGAGATTTCGCTCCTGGAAAACGTAAGAGGTCCGCATCGCAGACGAAGGAGGGGTGACGGTGGTGGGTGTCCCGATCGGCGGCACGGAAGAACACGTCCGGGGGCGAGCAATGGAAGGGATGGGTGCGCGGACCACCTTGGGCGCTGCCTCGCTAACACGGCCGGCAAAGAAACAGCGGCCCTCTTCGCCGTCGAATCTCTCGGGCAACGGGCGAGCTACCTCGAAAGGGCGCTGGACCCGGGGCCGTCCCTCGTAGCATGTAGAAGGGCAGACAACGGGGCGCAGCGGGGGTACGAGAATATCGTCGAGCTACCGGGAGCGGCGGAGGCACAGTCGTTTTTCCAGGAGGGGTGCCCGGATAGTCAGCTGGCTCTCAAACCTTACCAGCAGTCCCAATCACGCCTTTCTACGGAAGGGGGGGGGGTTAGGGCTGCAGTCGACAGGAGCGAGGAAAATGTCGGTCTCCATCGGGGGCAGGGTGGGGATCTTGCCGGGGGTTCTAGCAGACCTCACAGGCCCGTTAGGGGACAAAGTGAGGAGGGGACTCCCGGAACCGAGCATCAGTGCTCAGCTAGGAGGCAGCTTGCGGGAGATTCGAGACACATGGGAGGTGACGAAGGAAGCAATGGCGGGCATCGTCCCCTAAACTTGGCTGGAATGGGGTCTAGGCGCAGAGGGGGACCTGGCCCCGAGATCCCCAGAGGTCGGCATGCTGGCTGCGCACGACGCCGTAACCACTATTTCGCGCAAATCCCATCAGGAGTTGGGCAAGCTGGTGAACAAGGGTCGGCACGCTGCCCACACTGATTCGTTGGAGGAGCTACCGGAGACGACACGCCCCCTCGGACCGGGCGACCAGCTGGGTGGGACTGATACCAAAGCCTTCGTCATGGCTCGGTAGAGGAGCCCACAGGGAGCCTGAGCCACGGCATGCCTTCGGGTGAGGCCAACGGACTCAGAGTCCGTGGACACGGGAAGGAGTTTCATGGGGGATCGAGGAGCAGCACGTGGCAATGAGGTGCCCCTGTTGCGGTGCAGTTGACTTGGACACCCGTCACGCACGCATCCGTCCCAGAGCAGGGGCGCAGGTAAACCAGCACCAACCGCTTGTACACGCGATGTCCAGTCCGTTGAAGCAGCTAGGAATTCGACACCAAATGGAGAGCGGCGAACCGTTCACCGTAGACCGAAATCTGCGGATGGCCATCGTCGTCAGGAAAGGAGGTCTCTGGGACGCTCCTAACAGAGAGTACAGGGAGGAGTCCATCCGGCTGGACGTCGCCCATGCTGACTCTCTAGCGCAGATACACACCTGCTAGGAGGTAGTGCCGATGGATCAGCTGCCTTTACCTCCGAGGCGCGCAAGTGCCAACACTACGCTCGTTCGGGACATGTGTCCTTTGACGAACGGAGTCACAAACTTGCCACTTTAGCCGTGGAAGCCTTGAGCGTCTCGGGGTAGAGGGCAGTAACTTCATCGACAAGCTGGCAGCTAGCTTCGTGGGGGGGGAGGGATGGTGGGTCGATGGGAAGGAAAGGGGTGGCGAAGGAGCGCCTGCTTCTAATCGTCTCGGTGGTTACACAGGTCGCCATTTTCGAGGAGGGTGTCGCGCGTCAAACTCCAGCTTAGGGACCGCCAGGAAGCGAGAAGGAGCAGGGGGGGTGTGTACTCGATAGGAGAGATGTATTCTCGACCTCATGCATGGCCGTAGTCGTATGACCATATACCCTCGCATCCCTTCAATGCCGGGACGGGGCATGTCGGGTTTTCACCGACCAGGCAGACATTGCTTGCACCAAGCGCGAAGCGAAACGTGAGGTGTCCGGCGAGTCGCATGACGGGTGAGCTGCATCCTACTAAGAACCGCTTTTGAGGCGGACTTGCATATGGATGACAGCTTCAACGAGTCAATTTAATTCCCGTAGTAGCCACTTCCGGAAACAGCAATGGGTTTACTATGTAACTGCCTCTTGGGTGCCCTACCATAAACACCACCTGATACAAGCATTCCCACTTGTGCGGAGTAAATGTTGTTCACCTCGCACAAATGATCTAACTCGACCACCAGCTGTGACCGACCGCCAAAAAACAAAGCAAAACGGTATCCTGGTTGTCTAGCTCAAGTAGTGAGCGGCATGTTTTACAGTGTCGTTGCCAACCGACGCCAACCCAACCCATATATAATATGGGGGGGGGGGGTGACAGACAGACCCACACCGATGGCGTGGGGATGGAGCATGGATGCGGCTTAGGATCTAAGAATAGAACGTAAAGAGCACATCTTGAGGCGGAGGAGGGAGCAAAGACAATAATGGAGTATTGTAGATAAATCATAGCGGGAAGTAGACGTAGGAGGTACGTAGCTAGACCTCGATCGTGGGTTTCCTTTGTTTCCGTGGCTTTCTTCCTTCAGGAATGTTTTGAGTGATTGACGTTGAAGCTCGTGCTGCACATTGTCGGATGGCAAGCACAACAACAACAAATAATAAAAAAAAGTGACTGACGCGATCAAAACGGCCTCTCACTGCGCGTGATTATTCAGAGGATGATCAGTGTCCAAGTTACAATCTAAAGAGACGTACCGGTGTCCGAGTTACAACACAAGGAATCGTGCGGTATGAGCGCAACATGATCCTGTATACACGTGCATGCCTATGCGCTCTGCTTCCACGACCGATCTGTAGGTCCACGGCCAGCGGTATATATCTATCTATCTGATGAGCGGCTCGATGCGCATGGTGGTACCAGGTACCTCCTGTTTCTTGTGGGAAGGTGCCTCTGCAAAGAGGCATGTCAGGGCGAGAGTAGGCAAGAGTTTTATACCATTAATACGTATCAACTGCCACGTTTTTTGTTTGTGTGTAGTGATTAAAACAACCACAGATAGATCCAATTATTGCGTACCGGGTATACTCATAGCGACAAAATACGAAGCAGCAATTATCATACTGGTATTTTATAATAGTAGCTACCGCTCTGTGTCCCTGAATATACGAGTATAATGATATTTTATACACTTAATATTCAAACAAAACGTTCTTTATATTTGAAGACAGAATCCGTACCTTTTTTTTTCAGGGTCCGTCCCGTACTGCTGCTGCTGCTGCTGCTGCTGCTGCTGCTGCTGCTACTGTGCCTCATCGAAATATGGTTTAACCTCCCACCCATGTTTGCATCATGTGCCCGAGATAATCATGTCATACGTGTGGCCATCACCTAAAATTATCAGCATTATCCTATGTAAATTTATAGCCTCCACAAATGCCATGTGCCGAGCACGTACTAAGACGTGTTAATTAACCGTTTTTAGGACGACTGGCTGCAGTCAGTCCCGTTTTGTGGACAAACCTCTCATTTATTTTCCAGGACAAACCTCTCATTTTTTCCAAGTAGTTCGTCTCCAAAACGGGACTACCGCACGCGGTCGTCTCCTGAAAAGGTTTTTTTTTTTTTTTTTCTTTTTAGTACCGCAGTCCCGTTTTGGGGACAAATGACTTGGAATTAGACTGGTTTGTCCCCAAATCGAGACTGCGGTGCTAAAGGGGTTAAGAGGGCACCAAGAGATGCCCAACCAGAGCCCTCGACCAGTCAACCATCTATATAGCCCATGAGTGCTCTACTCGTATCACAAGTGGCTATAGGGGAGTGGCGCAAGAACAAAATATTACTCGTCGTGTGATACTATTAAAAAAAAAATTATATAAAAAATATATATAAAAAGCGCACGACAAAAAGAATCATGAGGCCAGGGCGGGTAGGAAGCTATATGTACTTGATAGCTCCTGCACACATTTCCGCAAAAAAGAAAACGGGGGGCCTATTAATAGTAACAGGTATTAATATAGTCGGGAATGGGATTTTTTCAATTTAATTAATTCGTACTGAAAATAGAGGTAATTATTTATTTTCCGGATTCGGGGAGACGAAATAATACGATTAATACAGCAGACAGAGCATTATGTACATGTATGTACCACACTGCGAACTGCGGGTAATAATAATAATAATAATAATAGATACCAGGGATACAATACGAATACAAGTTCTGTGGTCACAACAGGAACGGCAGTTATTAATAGTTAGTATTACGGGGCCCCGCGGCCATAGTTAACGGTATCAAATTTTGTTAGTAAAAATAGGTAAATATATAGGTTTTTATGTATACCATAGGTCCTATTAACTGTGGACCCCCGTAATAGTGCAGATTTTTCGTCTCCAGATTATTATGCCGGATTCGAGAGGTTAAAACCAGGATACACACCACGACAAAATCCAGTATTCGGTGACTGCTGTGCTGTGTTTTTCTTGTGTATCAAGAGCAGAAGAGGCCAATAACATTTACGATATATACCAGGTATTGAGATTTCACCAACGAGGGCGTAGTAGGTAGACAGATGGATGGTCGTTCGTGTTGGTTCAGCACAGTGAATGGGAATCCTGTTACGGGGGTCCATAGTTAACAGGACCAAATATTGTTAGTAAAAATACCTCAATATATAGGCTTTTATGTATGACATAGGTCCTGTTAACTATAGACCCCCGTAATAGTCATTCCCATTGGTTCAGCACAAAACAGAATAATCCGTATTCGCCCAGCATGATGCATCGCAGATATTACTATTACGGGGGTCCATAGTTAATAGGACCTATGGTGTACATAAAAACCTATATATTTACCTATTTTTACTAACAATATTTGGTCCTATTTACTATGTTCCCCAGTAATATATTAATGCTACTACTGCAGGTATTATTACTGAGGTCGCGCCTCATTACCACCAACTACTATTAATAATAGTACTACTGCTGCTGTAGTATTTAATACTTCTGTATGTGCTTGTGCGTGTCCCACGCACAGCAAGCAGTTAGTATTATTGGGTTGATACTCACCGAGTGCATGCTCATAGGGACTTTTTCTTGCATAAAATTGATTAGCGGAAAGCGCGAGAGCGTGAGTTAGCTGTACATTCGATGAAAATCGACGAGCAGTGGGAATGCTGAACCCTATGCGCGACAAAAAATAAAAAGGCACGTACCGGGGGGGAGAAGGGACGACATCTGTGACCACGGCTTGTCCAGAAGATCGTCGAGGGTAAAAGACCTCGTACGAGTGGGCTGGAAAGTAAAAGTGATGGATAAAAAAATAAATAAATATATATATATGTATATCATAGTAAATAGGACCAAATATTGTTAGTAAAAATAGGTAAATATATATATATATATATTTTTTTTCATCATCACTTTTACTTTCCAGCCCACACTCGTAGGAGGTTTTACCCTCGGCGATCTTCTGGACAAGCCGTGGTCACAGGTGTCGTCCTTCTCCCCCCCGGTAGGTGCCTTTAGTTTTTATCGCGCATATAGGGTTCAGCATTCCCACTGCTCGTCGACTTTCATCGAATGTACAGCCAACTCACGCTCTCGCGCTTCTCCGCTAATCAATTTTATGCAAGAAAAAGTCCCTATACGAACATGCACTCGGTGAGACTCGAACTCACGAAATTGATCTTGATAGGCTCGCGGACCACCTATACCAAGCCACCGGGGACGCCCCCTGTAGTTTTTTTTTTTTTTTTTTTTTTTTCCATCACTTTCACTTTCCAGCCCACTCGTAGGAGGTTTTACCCTCGACGATCTTCTGGACAAGCCGTGGTCACAGGTGTCGTCCCTTCTCTCCCCCCCGGTACGTGCCTTTATTTTTTGTCGCGCATAGGGTTCAGCATTCCCACTGCTCGTCGATTTTCATCGAATGTACAGCTATAACTCACGCTCTCGCGCTTTCCGCTAATCAATTTTATGCAAGAAAAAGTCCCTATGAGCATGCACACGGTGAGACTCGAACTCACGAAATTGATCTTGATAGGCTCGCGGACCACCCTACCAAGCCACCGGGGACGCCGGTCCTATTAAATATGGTCCTCCGTAATAATAATAGTAGATAGATCGTGATTTGTTCGAGTGTGAATATTTTGCGGGGTATTTATTTTGTTGGTATACAGCAGCAGCAGCAGCAGCAGCAGCAGCAGCAGCAGCAGCAGCAGCAGCAGCACCTGTGTGTGATGTAATACAAAAGAAGTACCAAACAAAAACGGCCCCGAATCATGGTACGAAATCTCCGTTTCAAGGTTGCGCAAGCATACAAACACCAACCTGCCAACGGAGATTTTTTATGATGATTCGGACATGCAGCAGCAGTAGTACATGCGCACCAGTTTTTTGGGAGATTATTATTTACTTCGCACTTACTTACTTGTTGTGCTACTGCCTGCTGGTACTGCTGTTTAGGTTCTTCTATACCACGCGACCGCCGTGCAGCTGCTGAGCAGTAGATAACGAACAGGTAGTGCGTTCTGCGTTTGTTTCTGTTTTGTGCGCGCGCAGCAGTACCGCTAAGCAATAAGGCACTCACTCACTGCTGCTGCTGCCCAAAACTGGAACGAGAAGGCGTGGTGTGGCGTCATGGACGATGCTGGCAGGAAGACGTCGTCACCAGTGCTGCCGGCAGCGAAGGGCGTAGCGGCGACCCCGGTATGCAGCTTATTTTAGAACATCCTTACTGACCACGTGTCGCATGTGATCTGTATGTGCGAGTACTTAATTTTCAAAGTTTCGTTGCCATATACGGTATGATGAAGTGTTTGATACGTACCAGGTTTCCAAATGAAAGCCACAGCCAATCCCGTCGAACCATATGCACCAGCGCCTCCCTCGCCCGCGTCGGCCCGGACCCGAGCCTCAGCTGCGCGGCAGGAACAGGCCGGTTCCGCCCTGTGTGTAGACCTCTGTCCCCATGCCCACGGCGTAATCCGGAGCCGAAACGCCCCAGATCGGTGTTTTCGCGAATGCATAATAATACTCCTGTCTGTACAGCACCTAATCCTACTATTAATATTAATACTACTGACCTCGTAGTCTACGACCGACAGCAGTATGACCTATTAATACTATTAATAATACATACCAGGCGTGTGCACCTGGGACTGCTTATGGCTTACAGCAGCAGTATACATATATTATTGCTGTACTCGGCATGGCAGTGCCCATGTCTTGGTACCATCACATACACACACCAGCACAGCAGTAGTCTCTCAGAGCTGAACCCCGGGTACACGAGCCTCTTCAATGTCTACTGCCAAGTTCTGGTGGGTATGCCCCACTTACCTCAAAGTATAGACCATGTAATTCCGCCCTAGGATATATATATGTATGCTGATACAGAGTACCGTACTTACTGAAAACGTCGCAGTACGAGTATAACTGAGCTACGACTCTATTAAACTGCAGCTGTTTCATACCTGGTCGCGTACTCTCAATGTTACAAGGGTACGTCAACATCATTGGTACTGGGGGGTGCGTGTTGTTATCCCTCGATGTTGTTCTATATAATCAAGGAATGCGTGGTCACACGAGGGTGCTTTTTTTTTGTTTTTTTTTTTTTTTTTTTTTCATCACTTTTACTTTCCAGCCCACTCGTAAGAGGTTTTACCCTCGACGATCTTCTGGACAAGCCGTGGTCACAGGTGTCGTCCCTTCTCTCCTCCGGTACGTGCCTTCATTTTTATCGCGCATAGGTGCTTTTTTTTTTTTTTTTTTTTTTTTTTTCACTCATCACTTTCACTTTCCAGCCTAATTCGTAAGAGGTTTTATACCCTCGACGACCTTCTGGACAAGCCGTGGTCACAGGTGTCTTCCCTTCTCCCCCCGGTACGTGCCTTTACTTTTTATCGCGCATAGGGTTCAGCATTCCCACTGCTCGTCGATTTTCATCGAATGTAGCTAACTCACGCTCTCGCGCTTTCCGCTAATCAATCCCTTTTATGCAAGAAAAAGCCCCTACGAGCATGCACTCGGTGAGACTTGAACCCACGAAATTGATCTTGATAGGCACGCGGACCACCTACCAAGCCACCGGGGACGCCGGATATACGCTGGAGCCCAAGCAAGATCCGAAAAACCACTATTACTAAAAAATCAAAATTCGTCTCGGGTGGGAACACGACGCTTCCCACCTAAAAACACACGAGACGAAGGCGCACAAAATGTAGTTAATGTGCAAACTCTGTGACATGGCCGCAGGTATATCCTGGATCCCAGAAAAGAGTTCGCCCCGTTCCCACAACCAACTACCCCGTGGATAACTGGCGTCAGTGGTTGCTGTCTGCCTGCACCGTGCGAAACGCACGGTATTTATTGGTGAACACCGAGGGGAACACGCCTGCCTGCTGCCTGGGGTGCTGTCAGAGTGACGACTCGCGGACATGCATGGGGCAATCGAACCAAAACCACCATGTATGCAAATATCAACGATCGCCATGTCTTCCCTGACTGTCTGACAAAAGGTGGAGCACAGCTATGATACAACGTCCCTGACAAACTGGGGGGGTCATTCCACATGAAGCGTACCCAATTCGCCAACACTATAACAACAAACAGCAGGTCAACATACTACTGCCTCGTAAAAAACAAAACCAGAAGACAAAGAACGATGGCTGTTGCTCTCCTGATGCTTTGCGCGCCCGTCGGTCTCCGTGTGTGTGCCGTCCTGCTGCCGTTCTCCATGGCCGCCTCATCGCCTTAGTCCAATCGGCCCTCTCCTTCGCACGTGCTCTCGTTGCCACTCCATTCCATTCGATCTCTCCTCTCCCCGTCGCGAAAACTAAATACCATCGATCGCACTTGCGGTTATGATCTAAAAAACAAAAAATCTCGCGCTGGGTGAGTTCAATCTGCCTCTTCCCCACTCGTAGACGCTCTGTCGCCTGTGCCTGACGCACCACGTACGACCCAACTCTACCGCCACGAGCAAGCCTCGCGGCCACACGCAGCAGCAAGAAGGTATCACTCCTTGAGGGTGAGTCGGGCATTATACCCGCCAGAAAGACCTACCCCACTCGCTATAAGCCTGATAGGGCATGCCGCGCTGCATGCCTTGCCGAGGCAGCGAGGCGAGCGGAGGTTGGCATAGTATTCTGCCTGTATATGGTATTGAGTGTCTTACTGTGAAAACGTCTCAGTGTATAACTTGCTGCTGTTTCTTCCCATGTACTATCAACATCATAGGTGCTGGGGGTGGGGTTCGTATTGTTATGTATCATCAAGGCCCTTCATAACAAAAGAGGGACCGCCCTGATTGCAACAACTAACTACAGAGGGATTTCGCTTGTTGCTCACGCACGGCAAAGTTTTTTGTTGAAAATCGTCGCGTCCCACCTCAGCAACTACAGCGAGACCAAGGAATTACTCCCGGAGGAACACTTAGTGCGGCCTCCGCCCCGCACGATATGTCGTTCGTCGTGCGCCGGTTGCAAGAGCTCGGACGACTGAGGAAAATCCCCTGTACGTGTGCTTCATCGACCTGCAGAAAGCGTACGACTCTATCGACGGAGAGCTGCTTTGGGAGGCACTCACACGCTTTGGCGTACCAACCAAGATGCTGACAATTATACGTAATTTCCACGAAGAAGGCATGCGGGCTCGCGTGCGTACGGATGGAGGCAAGCACTCGGAATGGTTTGATGTCACGCAGGGGATGCGGCAAGGCTGCGTGCTATCACGGTTACTGTTCAACGTATTCTTCGCGGCTGCGTAATAGTACGCTTCAGCCAAGACAAAGCCATCTTAAGGGATTTGGTTAAACTCAGTGATGCTGGAGTAGTCGGAACGGAGGAGCAGGAGCCGTTGGCGTGCGTGCGAAGGGCTGTATGGGGCATGCTGATGACACAGGAATTGTCTCGGTGTCCGCTGATGGGCTCGCGAAAATGATGACAGTCATCGTGACTGTCTTCGCAGCCGCAGGCCTCACGGTATCGGAAAAGAAGACAGAGACAATGATTCTACAAACACCAGACCAGACAACCCTCGCATCACCGTTCGTCACCGAAGCAGCAGGCCAGAGATATATAAACACAGACGGCGCAGTTTTTATACCTAGGCGTCGGAAAAGAAGACAGAGACAATGCTTCTACAAACACCAGACCAGAAACCCCTCGCACCACCGTTCGTCATCGAAGCAGCAGGCCAGAGATATAAGCAGACGGCGCAGTTCTTATACCTAGGCGTCATTATCCACGAAAACGCTGATCTCTCGCTCGAAATCGACCGACGGATCCGTCTCATGTGGGCACGCCTCAAACGGTTCAGCCCGGAGTTGTATGATAAGACGACCGACCGCCCCCCCTAGCCTGAAAGTCTGAATGCTGGAGGCCGAGGTGATTGAGACCACCCTGCTGTACGGGTGTGTGACGTGGACCCTCAGACCGGAACACTTTGCCAAGCTTCGAATGGCTCACCACCAAATAAATCCTGTTGCGAGTGATTAGCTTCCAGCGCCGACTTCGTACTGACCATACCACCCTCTCGTACGCGAAGGCCCTCAAGATGACAAGTTGCGAGAGCATCGAAACGACGATCCGTAAACGGCGGCTCTTCTTTGCGGGGGCCGTGACACGGCAAAGCAAGGAGCGATTACCCAGTCGGGTAATGTTATCGGGACGATGGCTGGTAGGGAGTACCCGAGACCTGGCGGACAGTTTAAGACTTGGCATAGATGCATCGTCGAAGACCTTAGGGAGTTCCGAGCCTCCGAAGGGTCAACGGAACTTGCCCCCTTGGTGTTTGGAGTTGAGACCGCACTGTGATCCATTGCAGCAAAAAAGGCGGGGAAGTGGTACCGGGGGATCCTCAAAGCAGCCGAACGATTCATGGTGAGGTGGTACGATGAGGCAGCGCCGGGTAGCTGAGCCGGGCATGCGTGGGTGGGTAGTGTCGAACAGAATGGGGGCAGGGGGGGCAACAGTAGGAGTGGCAGAAAACCCGACTAAGGAAATGCGGGGAGGGGAGGGAACAGGAGGAGTAGAAGGGAAACTGCGGTGGACGAGAGTAGGAAAGATATGGAAGACAGGGTAGCAAGGCACCAGGCCGACTATTTTAGGAAGTAGAACATGCCTATGCTACTCGTGCCTCCAACTGGTGGTGCAGCTGGTTCGAACGCGGTCGTCCTTTGTCTTCCTTTTTTCATCTGTGATTTTATTTTATTTCTTTCTCTTCCTTTCTTCTATTGATAAGCCGTAAGAAAGGAGTCATGCGGCGTGGTGGGTAGATGACGAGTCTACTTTGCTTGTTTCGTATTGTCTGACGCCGAGGGGCGGGGCATAGTTGACGAACGCAGGACGGAGACGGCAGACAGGGTAGCAAGGTCTCAAGCGGACTACTGTAGTAGGGATGCTACTCGTACCACAAACTACTGCTGCGGCTTCCTGGAGGGTGCTTTGTGCTTCGGTTTGCCCGTTTTGTTTCCCCATGGTTCTTAGTCTTGCTCTGTTTAGAAGTAGTAGTGGTGTTTTGTTATTTTTCTTTTTTTCCAGCTCGTTCTTTTCAAGTGTCTGCCACATCCCCTGCGGGTGGGGCACGACAGTTGGTTTCTTCTATTTTTTTTTGTGGTGTCTTTTTTCTCTTTTTCTCTTTTGATTTGTCTTCTTTTGTTTTGTTTTTTTTTTTTGTTTTCTTTCGTTTCTCTATTTCATAGAAAGTGTATGTCATCCCTGTCGTATGCAGCATGATGGCATGGCATTGCATTGCCCACTACTATTAATAGTTGTGCTTACTGCATACGTACGCGGCAACGTACTACAGCAGCAGTATTATCTCTGGCGTAGTTTTGTGACCACAGAACAGAACTTGCGTCTCTCTCTATCACGGGGGTCCATAGTTAACGGGACCAATTTTTTTTAGTAAAAATATGTAAATATATACCTGGTATGTTTTTATGTGTACCATAGGTCCTATTAACTATGGACCCCCGTAATAGAATGATTGAAGAATCGGCACGGACACTGGTTGTGCTGGATATCGACGGGTAGAAAGAACGGATTAGTGTGAAGAACACACACACATATTTTGTAAAATTTACACCAGGTATTATTGATCAACAGCACTGAGACCGAGGTGAGACCGATGACTTCGTCGAAAATCATCTGTCTGTGCGAGCCTGGTGTACACTGCTGCTGTGTGTCGTTCATGTTAAACCGTTCTTTCTACCGTTCGACATCCAGCACAACCAGTGTCCGTGCGGATCCTTCGAATCCCAACATTAGAATATAAATGGATGCAAGTTATATAATCTGTGTTCTACGAAACTACGCCACAGGGATACTATGCAAACAGCAGTAGCAGGTAGACAAGGCCAATGCCATGTCATCCTACGCACGCACATATTATATGAAACTCATTGAGAGAAAACATGAAAAATGAACAAAAAAACTAAAACGGAAAACGAAGAAGAAAATATATCGAAAGAGAAAAAGGAACAATAGTAATAGAAGAAAAACTGTCGCGCCTCCCCGCAGGGGGTGTGGCAGACCGAGCTACCCAAAGACACGAGTTAGTTCATCACCACTTCATTTAAACAAGAGTAATAAGACTATTAATAAGAAGGTTCATTCTTTATCGGAGAGCTTTTTTTTTCCAGAATTTCCAAAGTTTGAAAATAATTGGAGATATGTATCAAGATACGGAGGCGTTCTGCCACTGCTGTGCGTGAAATTCTCCAGAAGCAGAAAAATCATGTTTGTTTGCTAAATTTCACATGTTGAGCAAAAAATCAGGAATATCTGGGAGATTGAAAAAATGCGCGAAAAAAACATGGGAATTATGGGGGAAAAAAACTCTCCGATAAGAAGGACCCTATACGAATAACTGATAAGAAACAAGGGAAATAACAGGCAAGCCGAAACGCAAAGCACCCCCTCCCAGGTAGCCGCAGCAGTTTGTGGTACGAGTAGCATAGCCAGGTTCTCCCTACGAGTTAGTCTGTCTGGTACCTTGCTACCACCCCGTCTGCCGTCTCCGTCCTGCGTTCGTAAACTATGCCCCACCCCCGGAGACGATATATCGGATGACACGAAACAAGCAAAGCAGGCTCGTCATCCACCCACCACGCCACACGACTCCTTACCAATCAATAGAAGAAAGGAAGAGAAAGAAATAATGTAGTAATCATAGAGGATCAAGTGCCAAAAAAAAAAAAAACTACGACAACAACAACAAGACAAAGAAAGGAAGACCACGCTCGCTCGTACCAGCTGCACCAGTTGGCGGCACGAGTAGCATGGATAGGCGGGTTCTACTTCCTAGTCGGCCTGGTCCCTTGCTACCCTGTCTGACATCCCCTTCCGCTTTTAGAACCTCAGTCCCGTGTTTGGCACAAAGCACTCTTCTTAACCCTTGGTATTAATAGTACGTAGTTCGTCCCGTTTTGGGGAAAGAAGAAAGAGATAGACACCTGGTCACACAGATATATCTATCGTGTGATGACGGCATCTCGTCCCGCATGCAATGCAACGAACGGCTGATCGTATGTGCCACATGCCAGCAGGCCATGCTGCTGTTTGATGACGCCAGGAGTCGCATACAAATCCGAGCAGGTGAGGTGTGCCCATTTACAACGTCTCCGGATTCCGGATCTACGGGTTATGATGCTGTGACGTACAAAAAATACCGGCCCATAGCTCCGGATCTCCGTTGATCGTCTTACAGCTACTACTGTAAGGTAAAGAGGAAGGTAGGTATTATACTATTAATACATTCCAGTACAATAGTGCTTGCCCTGTATCCATCACGATGCGATGTCGACAGGTAGAAAGAACGGTTTAATGTGAGGAAAAACAACAGCAACGACAACAATGAATGCAATGCGAGCTGGTTCCAAGAAAATGCGTCAAGTTCCACCTTCCTTCGCGGAATAAAAAAGCGGAACACGCAGCAGGTCTGCTATTACGGGGGTCCACAGTAAATAGGACCTAGGGTATACACAAAAAAAATCAATATTTCCCTATTTTTAGTAACAATATTTGGTCCTATTTACTATGGTCCCCCGTAATAGTAATAAATTTTATGTGCTGATTACGAATTGTTCCGGGGTGTACGAGTATTAACAGTTAATAGTAGGTTGTCGCACGCGTTGTTTACTCTACTTACCTCATAGCAATGTACAGCCGTGTGATAACCCTATGGGGACTGCCCCGGTGGCTTTTTGGTAGGTGGTCCGCGAGCCTGTCAAGATCAATTTCGTGAGTTCGAGTCTCACCGAGTGCATGCTCATGCATAGGGACTTTTTCTTGCATAAAATTGATTAGCGGAAAGCGCGAGAGCGTGAGTTAGCTGTACATTCGATGAAAATCGACGAGCAGTGGGAATGCTGAACCCTATGCGCGATAAAAACTAAAGGCACGTACCGGGGGGGAGAAGGGACGACACCTGTGACCACGGCTTGTCCAGAAGATCGTCGAGGGTAAAACCTCCTACGAGTGGGCTGGAAAGTAAAAGTGATGATCTGCCGTAGTTTGTCGTACCTGAAGAATCGGCACGATGTGAAGAACACACACACATACATACGTACACAAACGGCGGTTCTGCTTTTTTTCTGTAGTCTGTGCGTGCCGATGTCGTTGTCTGCAATTACTTGAGTTAATAGTGTCGAGAAATATTTGCTGTGACCTGCGCCTGGAGCGCGTTGGGGCGCGTGTTTCGGCCACGGACTTTGCCGAGGGCAACTCACAGCCCCACGGCGTTGGTCACTGTGTTGCCTAGCCAACTAATGAGTGTCCGGCGGCTTGTATAATAGTCTGCCATAAAACCCTGCCAGGTAGCCTCATTTCCTAGCCAACTACTTGTACAGCAATATATTGCCGGCAACTTATAGCCAGCCAACTCACAGCCCTCCTATTACGGGGGACCATAGTTAATAGGACCTACATACACACAAAAACCTATACATTTCCCAATTTTTACTAACAATATTTGGTCCTATTAACTGTGGTCCCCCGCAATAGCTACTGTAGTATGTGGCGGGGGAAACCCTAGTGAGTGAGCTATAGGGGTAAAATATCGATCGATTACCCAGCTCAGGGCAATAACCCTTATAACACGTTGCTGGTGGGATCTTTTGGACATAGGTACCGTAAATGTACGGCCGTACGTTGACCTACCTGGGGAACCAGGGAGATATATATATATATATATATATGTATACCAGGTATATATTATATATATATATATATGATTTTCGTGTTTAGGGACGCACGCGCAAGCGTTTCCATAAAAGAAACGTTTGAAGTGAGATTCGACCCCGAGTCCTGCCGACGACGCCAATTATTGTGAAGGTGATATCTACCGAGCTACGTACAGGGGTATCATATCGACCGATTCCCCCGCCCAAGGTAATCCTCGCAACTGATACCCATGTATCATAGCCAACTAATGGCTACTCGGCGACTCGATCGATTACCCAGCCCAGGGTAATCCTTGCAACAAATGCCTATGTATCATAGCCGACTAGTGACTATTCGGCGACTTTTTTATGGTCAGCTATGGTCACCCGTAAAAATCAATACCAGTATATACCTACCGGGTAGCTAACTACATCAGTCGGGGACTTACAGTCAAGCCAACTCACACAGCCCTTCTTTCAGTAGCCAACTAATATTTAGTAGGTGGCTTATTTTTTATTAATTATTGTTACCCGGTACAATGTGATTTACAGGGGACGTGGCAGACGCTTGAAAAAAAAAAAAGCGCGCTAAAGAAAAAAACAAGAAGAAAACACCACTCTACTAATACACAGAGAGTGAGACTATGAACCAGGGGAAAATAACAGGCAAACCGAAGCACTAAGCGCCCTCCAGGTAGCGGCAGCAGCTTGTGGTATGAGTAGCATAGCCAGGTTCTCCCTACTATTAATAGTCCGCTTGGGACCTTGCTACCCTGTCTGCCGTCTCTGTCCTGCGTTCGTCAACTGTGCCCCGCCCCTCGGCGTCAGACAATAATACGAAACAAGCAAAGCAGGCTCGTCATCCACCCACGCCACACGACTCCTTTCTTAAGGCTTATCAACAGAAGAAAGGAAGAGAAATAAATAAAATAAAAATCACAGAGGATCAAGCCCCCCCCCCAAAAAAGACGAAGACCAAGGAAGACCATGTCCGAACCAGCTGCACCAGTTGGCGCCACGAGTAGCATAGGCATGTTCTGTATCCTGGTCGGCCTAGTGCCTTGCTACCCTGTCTGCCATCCCCTCCCTACGTTCGTCAACCGCGGTTTCCCTTCTACTCTTCCTGTTCCCCTCCCTCCCCGCATTCCCGTGGTCGGGTTTCCTTCCACTTCTCTTGTTACCCCCCTCCCCCCATTCCCTTCGACACCACCCACGGCGGATGCGCGGCGCTGCCTACTCAGCTGTGCCTCATCCTCGTGCTACCTCACCATGAACCGTTCGGCTGCTTCGAGATTCCCCCGGTACCACTTCCCCGCCTTTTTTTGCTGCAGTGGGCCACAGCAGTGCGGCATCAACTCCAAACACTAAGGGGGCAAGTTCCGTTGACCCTTCGGTGGCTCGGAACTCCCTAAGGTCTTCGACTATGCATCTATGCCAAGTCTGAAACTGTCCGCCGGATCTCGGGTACTCCCCACAAGCCATCGTCCCGAACATTACCCGACTGGGTGATGGCTCCTTGCTTTGGCGTGCCACGACCCCCGCAAAGAAGAGCCGCCGTTTACGGCTGGCCGTTTCGATGCTCTCGCAACGTGTACTCTATTGTGGTCGGCGAACTCACAGCCCCACAAAACACGGAACACCATCCCAGCACCAAGCATCGACAACCATACACCAAACGTCGGACACCAAACGCCGATCACCGGAAACATCCGATATTGAACACCGAAACGTCCGAACCCGAACGCCGAAAACACCGAAGAACCGAACGCTGAACACCAAAACCGTCCAAATTCGGAGACCGAAAGCACCGGACACCAAAATGCCAAACACCAACCCCCAACACCAAACACCAAACACCGAACGTGTCCGAAAACATACATACTACCGAAAACGCCGAAATCCTGATACTGAACACCCGAAACCCATACCGAACAGCAATAATAATACCAGACATCAGACATCGAACTCCGAACTCCGAAAACCGAGTAAGTCAATGCGGGGATCAGGGCGGGTGGGCAGGTCGCCATACTCGCGCAGCTCCTGCGGCTCGTGCAAGCTCGCGCAGCTCTTGCCGCCGTATGCCACGATGACCGTTTTCGACTCGAGATCGACGAGGGAGGGAAGAAAGTCCTGAGCCCCCCTCCCAATAGAAATGCAGACGGGCACCTACCGTACTCATAGAGATGGTGGGGGGGGGGGGGGTTGTACTGCTGTGGTCATGTCATGGATGGCCGTAGTCGTAATGTATTTCCACAGACCCTCGCATCCCTACAATGCTGGAATGGAGCGCGTAGCGGGCAGCTTGGGGGGGGCGAGAAGACCCTGCTTTGTTTGACCCTGTATCTGAGTTGCGACTGGGGATGTAGTAGAAGAAGTAAGGGGCAAATACGGGCGAAGGTCATGAATGGGATAAACGAAATGAAGAAGAAATATGTATATCTCCGGACCAACGCCCAACCAGAGACGCAGACCCTAACCTACACTTTTGCATCTCCAACACCAATCTGGGCTTTGTTTTTGGTTGATGGCGTTAGGTAAATACATTCTTCGTATCATACATGGAGATGCTACTGCTGGTGACACCGCTTAAACTGTCGCTCGGAGATGAACCATCCATGCATGGACGAGAGGACAGAATCACTTAAGGACATGTCAAATTGGAAAGCTGCTGGGCCGGATGGTCTCCCGGCCGAACTCCTAAAAAATCGACCACCCCGCATTCACCCAGTGCTTTCACAAAATCCTTGTCAATGTTTGGGCAGCAGGAGAAGTCCCGCAGCAATTGGAAAGATGCGAACATCAAGACCCTTGTTAAAAAGAAGGACCGACCTGATTGCAACAACTACAGAGGGATTCTCTTTATGCCCACGCAGGCAAAGGTTTGTTGAAAATCGTCGCGTCCCGCCTCAGCAACTACTGCGAGACCGAGGAATTAATCCCGGAGGAACAGTGCGACTTCCGCCCCGCACGATCAACGATTGATGTGTTGTTCGTCGTGCGCCGGTTGCAAGAGCTCGGACGACAGAGGAAAATCCCCCTGTACATGTGCTTCATCGATCTGCAGGAAGTGTACGACTGACTCTGTCGACCAAGAGCTGTTGTGGGAGGCACTCACACGCTTTGGCGTACCAACCAAGATGCTGAGAGTTATCCGTAATTTCCACGATGACATGCGGGCTCGCGTGCGTACGGATGACGGCGAGCACTCGGAATGGTTTGATGCCACGCAGGGGCTGCAGCAAGGCTGTGTGATATCACCGTTACTGTTCAACGTATGCTTCGCTGCTGCGTTACACGTCGTACCAGTACGCTTCAGCCAAGACGAAGCCATCCTAAGGGATTTGGTCCAACTCAGTGATGCTGGAGTAGTTGGAACGGAGGAGCAGGGGCCGTTGGCGTACGTTCGAAGGGCTGTATGGGGCATGTTGTACGCCGACAACGCAGGGATTGTCTCTGTGTCGGCTGAAGGGCTCGCGAAAATGATGGCAGTCATCGTGCCTGTCTTCGAAGCAGCAGGCCTCACGGTATTGGAAAAGAAGACAGATACAATGATTCTACGAACACCAGACCAGGCAACCCTCGCACCACCGCTCGTCATCGAAGCAGCAGGCCAGTGATATAAACAGACGGTGGAGTTTTTTGTACCTAGGCGTCATTATCCATGAAAACGCTGACCTCTCGCTCGAAATCGACCGACGGATCCGTCTCATGCGGGCATGCCTCAAACGGTTCGGCCCGGAGCTGTATGATAGTACGACCGCCCCCCTTAGCCTGAACGTCCGAATGCTGAAGGCCGAGGTAATTGAGACCCTGCTGTACGGGTGTGTGACGTGGACCCTCAGAGCGGAACACTTTGCCAAGCTTCAAACGGCTCACCACCAAGTCCTGTTGCGAGTGACTGGCTTCCAGCGCCGACTTCGCACTGACCACGCCACCCTCTCGTACGCGAAGGCCCTCAAGATGACAAGTTGCGAGAGCATCGAAACGGCCATCCGTAAACGGCGGCTCTTGTTTGCGGGGGCCGTGGCACGGCAAAGCAAGGAGCGATTACCCAGTCGGGTAATGTTCGGGACGATGGCTGGTGGGGAGTACCCGAGACCTGGCGGACAGTTTAATTTAAGACTTGGCATAGATGCATAGTCGAAGACCTTAGGGGGTTCCGAGCCACCGAAGGGTCAACGGAACTCGCCCCCTTGGTGTTTGGAGTTGAGACCGCACTGTGGTCCTCTGCAGCAAAAAAAGCGTGGAAGTGGTACCGGGGGATCCTCGAAGCAGCCGAACGATTCATGGTGAGGTAGCACGAGGATGAGGCACAGCTGAGTATGTAACGCCGGGCATCCGCCGTGGGTGGTGTCGAAGGGAATGGGGGGAGGGGGGCAACAAGAGGAGTGGAAAGAAACCCGACCAAGGGAATGCGGGGAGGGGGGGGGGACAGGAGGGGTAGAAGGGGAACCGCGGTTGACGAAAGTAGGAAGAAGATGGCAGACAGGGTA
This sequence comes from Macrocystis pyrifera, assembly GCA_031763025.1. Classification (NCBI taxonomy): domain Eukaryota; class Phaeophyceae; order Laminariales; family Laminariaceae; genus Macrocystis; species Macrocystis pyrifera. The sequence goes on from JASSKH010000021.1 coordinate 6,147,971, forward strand.
GCAAGGCACCAGGCCGACTAGGAAGTAGAACATGCCTATGCTACTCGTGGCGCCAATTGGTGCATAGCTGGTTCGAACGTGGTCTTCCTTTGTCTTTTTTTTTTTTTCTTTTTTGCGCTTGATGCTTTGTGATTTTTATTTTATTTATTTCTCTTCCTTGTCTTGTATTGATATGCCTCAAGAAAGGAGTCGTGTGGCGTGGGTTGATGACGAGCCTGTTTTGCTTGTTTCGCATTGTCTGACGCCGAGGGGCCGGGCATAATGGTTGACGAACGTAGGGCGGAGACGGCAGACAGGGTAGCAAGGTCCCAGGCGGACCCGTAGGGAGAACCTGGGTATGCTACTCGTACGACAAACTGCTGCAGCTACCTGGAGGGTGCTTTGTGCTTCGGTTTGCCTGTTATTTTCCCTTGGTTCTTAGCCTCACTCTGTTTTGTAAGTAGTGGTTTTTTCTTTGAGTCGTTCTTTTCAGGCATCTGCCGCATCCCCTGCGGGGAAGCACGGCAGTTTTTTCTTTTCTTTTTTATCTCCTTCTCTTTCGATTTGTTTTCTTTGTCTTGCTTGTTTTTGTTTTTGTTTGTTTTCTTTCGTTTTCTCTCTTGGATACAGCAGTGTGCTCTTCACATTAAACCGTTCTTTCTACCCGTCGACATTCAGTACAACCAGTGTCCGTGCCGATTCTTCAATTCTAGAGAGATACAAGTTATGTCGTCACAAAACTACGCCACAGGCAGAGATACTACTTCGCCACGTATGCAGTAATAAGCAGAGTGGACAACGCAATGCCACGTCATCATCATGCTGGATACGACAGGCACGGCATACACATTCTATAAAAACGAGAGACAACAAAAGGAAACAAACAAGCGAACAAAACAAAAACTAAAATCAAAACAAAAACAAGAAAAACAGAAAGCAAAGAAACGAATCAAAGAAAAAATCAGGAAAAATGGAAAAGAAAAGAAAAAATCTGTCGTGCGTCCCCTCGGGAGATGTGGAAAACACTTGAAAAGAACGAGCTAAAGGAAAAGCACCACTACATACTACATACCAACAGAGTGATTAGACTATTACGGGGGTACATATTTAATAGGACCTACGATATACATAAAAACCTATATATTTAACTATTTTTCCTAACAAAATTTGGTCACGTTAACTATGGACCCCCGTAATAGAAACCAAGCGAAATAGCAGGCAAGCCGAAGCACGAAGCACCCTCCAGGTAGCTGCAGCAGTTTGGGGTACGAGTAGCACAGCCAGGGTCTCCCTACCGGTCCGCCTGGGACCCTGCTACCCTGTTTACCGTCTCCGTCCTGCGTTCCTCAACTATGCCCCATCCCCGGAGAGTATGCGTCAGACAATACGAAACAAGCAAAGCAGGCTCGTCGTCCACCCACGCCACACGACTCCTTTCGTAAGGCCAAGAAGCAAAAAAGATAAGTAAGAAAATGAAAATCACGGAGGGTCAAGCCAACAAAAAAAAAAGACGGAGCAAGGACCACGTTCGAACCAGCTGCACCGCCAGTTGGCGGCACGCGTAGCACAGACATGTTCTACTTACTATTAATAGTCGGCCTGGTGCCTTGATACCCTTCCCTGTCTGCCATCTCCTTCCTACTTTCGTCCATCGCGGTTTCCCTTCTACTCCTCCTGTCGCCCCCCCTCTCCGCATTCCCTTGGCTGGGTTCCCTTCCACTTCTCCTCCTGTTGCCCCCCCCTCCCCGCATTTCCTTGGGCACCACCCACCGTGGATCCTCGGCGCTGTCTACTCAGCTGTGCCTCATCCTCGTGCCACCTCACCATGAAACGTTCGGCTGCTTCAAGGACCCCCCAATACCACTTCCCCGCCTTTTTTGCTGCAGCAGTGGACCTCAGCGCGGTCTCAACTCCAAACACCAAGGGGGAGAGTGTTGCGTTAACTCTTCGGTGGCTCGAATCTCCCTAAGGTCCTCGACTATGCATCTATGCCAAGTCTTACACTGTCCGCCAGGCCTCGGGCTCTCCTCGCCAGGCATCGTCCCGAACATTACCCGGCTGGGTACATCGCTCCTTGCTTTGCCGTGCCACGGCCCCCGCAAAGAAGAGTCGCATAGGGCAACTTTGTAGGGCTCTATGATACCTGGTGTCTGGTGTCATACCTTGCAGGTCGCAACAAAATATAGGGACAGGTGCGTAGGTAGTGGAAGTGTGGTGAGCTTGAAGCTTCCCCCCCCCCCCCCCCCCCCCGCGCTCCGGTGAACGCTGGAGGGGACGCACGAAAAAAAAAATGTAAATGCGCCGGCCAAAGCTTCGAACACGAACGCACGCAACTCCGACTTATCAAAGGCCACTCTGTGCCTAGACGTGAATATAAGGAACGATTTGTCTTGATATTGATGTCTAAACGTCGTTTGTATTTCCGCCCTGAATGACACCTGGTATCACGGTACTGGCTGAACACCGAGTGTTGTGCGTTCTTCGCACCGAATGGTTCTGCCTGCCCGTCGACACCCAGCACCGCCAGTGCCCGAGCCGATTCTTCAATTCAATCCCAGAGAGCTGTAAAACGGGTATGTGGTCACAAAACTATTACGGGGGTCCGTAGTTTATAAGACCTCGTATGGTATACATAAAAACCTACATGTTTCCCTATTTTTATTAGCAGTATTTGGTCCTATTTACTACAGGTCCCCCGAAATATTAATACGCCACAGCAGAGACACACTGCATTGTTTTGCGGTAAGCAGAGTAGACAACCAACGGGCTCGAGTAGTGCTCGCACGCTGTGGTGGTTGCAACCCTCCCGGTACTTCAACGGGAGAAAAATGTCGATAGAAAGTAAGCGACCATTTAAATTTTCTGGCGACGGCCACTGCGTGATGGAGCGGGGGTTGATTGGGGGGCGATACGAATCAATAATAATAGTAGGTCTTTAACTGCTGCTGCTGTAGTATAAGAGTCACAATGGTTGACGCAAGGAGTCGCACGCCACGGGCGCAACGCGACCCTACCCGTAACTCTGGCCCGTCACGCTGATCCTAGCTGGGTAATGACAGCTGACTGAAGATACCAACCATTGTATTGTCGCTGTATTTCGGGGGAGGATGAAAGAAAACACACAACAAAAACAAAAACAAAGAACTGGTAGACCGCAACACACTCAACGAACACCGACACCCAACAAAGCAAGATGTTGTTGTTGTTGTTGTTGTTGTTCCCACTTTGACTATTAAATGAGGGGGTCCGTGGTCACACAAAGGTCCTGGATCCCTGTTCATACATAGGAAGATTCGAAAAACCGTGAAAAATACCAAAGTCCCCCAAAAAATACTGCTGTTATAGACACCGAAGACGCTCTCGCTTGCTTCCCCGCTTCGTTTTTTTTTTTTCCAGTTGCAGGGTGAAGGGGGACGGATGCTCGATCCAGCCGGGGGGGAAGCCGATACTGGAGCCGCGCAGCAATGGATGGTGATGTACATGCTCCGTAGACTGTAGATGTGTGTAATGAGGCGGTACAATCCAGGGGAAGGGGCCTTTAACCTTTAACACTACCCATTAAGGCACATGCCTTAAAAGGCATGCCTTATCGTTGTGGAACACCTCTACTGTGTGACATGCCTTATTCGTTGTATACCTAGCCCATTGAGGCATTGCTGATATTGATTTCGTGTTTGGGTGAGATGGACAGAGAGTTCCTCAAGCAAAGAGGCTTCAGAAAATCTTCGATGTGTATATACCCCTACCACCACGGCCGTAGCACGTGCGTCCCAATGGTTGATAAAGTCTACACCATGATAATAATGCCTCCTTTCCCCGGAGGACCGGAATTAGGGTTAGCGTTGGAGTTTGTATTTATAGAGCAGTGGTGTTCCCTCTATCTATCTACCATTGTACGTCGGTATTATTCCGCGCACCGTTCTCTACGATGTTGTCTTCTTTTTGGCCTTGTCTCTCCCTTTGTTTCCGTTTCCCGCCCCGCCGTCCGTATGCCGGTATCTTCCTCTCCTTCGTGTTGCTTCGTCCGCGGGGCAGCTATCTGTCCGTCTTGAGTTTGTATGCTTTCCGTCTATTAATAGCAGCCTTTCTGATCTCCTTGCGTCATTTGTATTCTGTTTCATTGCATAATTTATTTTTTGCTTTGTTGTCTTTTTGTTCTTATTTTCCAGTCTTGCTTGTGTTGTTGTGTTCTCGTACCCGGTACGCTGACGCTTTACTTGCTTGACCCTTGAAGTTGCGACTATTATTATATTTTTATGGTCTTCCTTTGTCTCACAGTCTGTGATCACAGAATCAGTATTTCTCTAGGATAAGGAATCAGGAAGGACACTGGGTGTACTGATGAAGGTGGGTAGAAAGGACGGTTTAATTTGAAGACAGACAACAACTGGTCGATCCCGTTAGTGGCAGGCGATTTCACCGACGGTATATCGGGCACCGGCAATATTAAGCCGGCATTCTAGAGGGACCCCTCCTCTGAAAATCGAAAATATATATATATATATTTCCTCATGTCAGGGTCGAGAGTTTATTGCAGCCGACTTTGTTTTCTCGTCTTCAGAGTCATGCTGCGGTGGTGAAGGCGGGACCTAAATAAACTTTCTGAGGCTCCTGACTTGACCTTAGGGAGATTCACGCTCTTACCGAGTTACGGAGCCCGGTCAAGCGGAAATATTTCGGCCGAAAGGTACCACCTCGGTCGTCGTAGCGCGCGTCTTTACCTTGGCTTGGATTATTCCGAAAAGCGTGGGCAGTCATCCCCGCCACCGTCGTAAGGACCGTGGTACGCTGGCACGGAAAACATCACTCACTCACTCACTCACACTCACTCACTCACTCACTCACTCACTCACTCACTCACTCACTCACTCGCCCCACTCACCCACTCACTGTACGGCGAGATGCGCGTTTGTTTTTTTTTTTTTCATTTTGTTTTTGTACGGTCGCGTGGATTGTACGCGGTACCCGGGAAGAGCGACAGCGGCCCCCGCCACCACGCCCTTTCCCTTACCCTTGCTACTTACCCTTACCCTTACCCTTACCCTTACCCTTGCTACTTACCCTTACCCTTGCTACTTACCCTTACCCTTACCCTTACCCTTACCCTTACCCTTACTATGTACCCTTACCCTTGCTACTTACCCTTACCCTTGCCCCTACCCTTACCCTTACCCTTACCCTTACCCTTACCCTTACCCTTACCCTTACCCTTACCCTTGCCCTTGCCCTTACCCTTACCCTTACCCTTACCCTTACCCTTACCCTTTCTACTTACCCTTACCCTTACCCTTACCCTTACCCTTACCCTTGCCCTTGCCCTTGCCCTTACTATGTACCTCTACCCTTACTCTTAACTCTTGACCCTTACCCCTACCCTTGCCTTTGCCTTGTTCGTGTATTGATCCACCGGCGCCAATGTATTCTGATCCACTGCCCTCTGCAGCTGTGGCAGCTTTGCGATTCCGGCATGCCCACTGGCGGGTTTGCACATTCCGGAGGCCTTGAGGCGGCGGCGGCGCAGGGGATCGTCAGGGCAAACCACACCGGCAGTCTCCTCCGGTGCGTGGCAGCGGGCGCGTTCGTTGTGGTGCTAATGGCGGTGATAGTGGTGGTGGTGGATGTGTGTTCATCTCGTTGGTGGACCACTTGATGGTGATGGCGGTGTTGGTGTTGGTGTTGTTGGTGTTGTTGGTGGTGGTGGTGGTGTTGGCGGTGATTGTGTTGTTGTTGGTGCTGTGGGTGTAGTTTGTGCCCCCCCCCCCCCCCCCCCCCCGTCGAACCCCAAGCCCCATCCAACCCCCTTTCCCCCCTCCCAGTTCATTAGATGGCGCCATCCATATGCAAGAGAGTCCGCCTCACAAGTGGTTCTTAATAGGACGCAGCTCACCCTTCATGCGACTCGCCCAAACCTCACGTTTCGCTTCACCCTTGGTGCGAGCAATGTCAGCCTGTCGGGATTCGCTTCATCCTTGGTGCGAGCAATGTCAGCCTGTTCGGTGAAATCCCGACGTGCTCCGTCCCGGCATTGTAGGGATGCGAGGGTCTACGGTCATACGACTACGGCCATGCATGATAATGAATGCACTCCCCCCCTCCCCCTATATGTTTTACCTGGTATATATATATATAGGTTGAGTTGGCGCCGATTGGCGACGAAACTGTACAACACGCCTCTTTCTCGCTGCGTGAGCTACAGCAGACAGCCAGGGAACCGTTTTTTTTTTTTTTTTTTTTTTTTTTTTTTTTTTGCGGTTACCACTGCTGGCGGTCAAGTTAGATTTTTTTTGTGCGGGGAGAACCTTTACTCCGCACAAGGGGGATGTTCGTATCACGTAGTGTGTGTGTGGTGAGGCACCCACGAGGCAGTTACATAGTAAACCCATTGCTGTCTCTGGAAGTGGCCACAACAGAAATTAAATCAATTCATTGATGCTGTCATCCATATGCAAAACAATCCGCCTCTAAAGCGGTTCTTAGTAAGATGCAGCTCACCCTCCATGCGACTCGCCCAACACCTCACCGCGCTTCGCGCTTGGTGCAAGCAATGTCTACCTGGTCGGTGAAAACCCGACGTGCTCCGTCCCGGCATTGTAGGGATGCGAGGGTCTATGGCCATACTTCGAAGTACGACTACGGCCATGCATGATAATGAGTACAGCCCCCCCCGCCGTATCACGTAGTGTTCAAGGTACGGCACCCAAGAGGCAGTAACATAGTACTCCCATTGCTGTCTCTGGAAGTGGCCACACCGGAAATTAAACTAACTCATTGAAGCTGTCCTCCATATGCAAGTCCGCCTCACAAGCGGTTCTTAGTAGGATGCAGCTCACCCTTCATGCGACTCGCCGGACACCTCACGGCGCTTCGCGCTTGGTGCAAACAATGTCTGCCTGGTCGGTGAAAACCCGACATGCTCCGTCCCGGCATTGTAGGGATGCGAGGGTCTATGGTCATACGACTACGGCCATGCATGAGATCGAGTACATCTCTCCTATCGAGTACACCCCCCGCCCCCCCCCCCCCCCCCCCACCCACCCCCCCCCCCCCCCCCCCCCCCCCCCCCCCCCCCCCCGTCAACGCCTCCTCCTCCCCTCTCCCACCCCCCCCCCCCCCCTACACCCTACCCTCCCCATTAACATTGCTTCTCTTATCTTGATTTCCCACGAGGACAGGTTCGTACGTGGCACCCTTGCGAATGCCTGCTCTCTACAACTCCCTCTGCTAAGGGAGGCGCTTCGCGGTCAGACCCTTGACGCGTGGCTCGAGGTGGATTCGGTGGCCCACGCTTGCATCACAGGCGAGGTATATAGCTGTCCGTGATTTTCTTCCATGTTTCTTGTCCATGATTTGTGTGCGTCAATGGTTTGCGCGTGTCCATCCATGCCTTAGCTTTTAGGACCGCCTTTCCGTTTAGGGGACAAACCGCTCAAATTCTAAGTAGTTTGTCCCCAAACGTTACCGCAATGTTGCAAGGGTTAGGTTTGCGTGTGTCTTGTGTATCTGTTATTATTGCCGGATTTGTGTGTCCCGTGATCTCTTGTGCGTCTGTTGTTTGTGTGTACATTGATCTATTGAGTTGTGTGCCCACGGTTTGTTTGTCCATTGATGTGTTTGTGGATCCATGCTTTGTGGATCCGTGATAGGTAGGTCCATGATTTGTAGATCCGTGATAGGTGGGTCCATGGTTTGTGTGTTCGTTCGTCTGTGTAAGGACATGTAGGCAAGGTGTATCTGCGTGTATGGTGCTACTACGGTATATGTGTCTCTGTCCGCCTGTCTGTACGTGCGTGTTTGTGCATTCTGTATGTGCATGTACGATATGTGCATGTAACGACTGAACGCGCAAGTGCGTGTACGTCAGACCTATGAGCACACTTCGAGTCGAGTCGACGAGGGTAAAAATGTCGTAAGGCTTATAGATTGGGTAGGCGATCGGTCAGTCAACCATTTAACGGTAGCCCAACGGACTACGACCTTATCAGATGGCGTCGACGGCAGGGCATGGGTCGTTGGTCGCGAGTTCGAATCTCACGTCCATGAAAACGCTTTTTTGGAAGGAAAAGTGAATTTCCTCAACAAACAAAATGCTTGGTATTCGAACTCACGACCAACAACCATGTTAAGGTCTTGTTACGGGGGTCCATAGTTAATGGGACCAAATTTTGTTGTTAGTAGTAAAAGTACGGAAATATACAGTTTTTTTTTTTTTTTATGTATACCATAGGTCCTATTAACTGTAGACCCCCGTAACAGTCCGTTGGGCTGCTGGCAAGAGGTTAACCAATCGCCCGCCCAATCTATCAGCCTCAAGACAAAAAGGGGGGCGCTGAATGAAGCCTTCTCGCGATAAAGAATGCGAGGCGCCGAACCGTGGCGGGGAGGGGGGAGAGAAAGCGAGTACGATGTGACCCCGCCTAATATCTGAGTTGCGACTGTTTTACGGGAGACCATAGTGAATAGGACCTTACGGTACATACATACACCAAAAACCTATATATGCGCCTATTTTTACTGTCAATGTTTGGTCCTACTTACTATGGTCTCCCGAAAATAGAGGGGTGCAGGAGGTGTTAACAAGGAGGGCGAAGACAGTAAATGGGATGGCACACCATAAAATACGAAAAAAAATGTGCTTGTGCTATAGTACGTGCATGGTTGTGTTGTATGAGCGTGCATTCGCGTGTATGTGGCCGTGTGTTGATTCGCGGCGTGGGGCGTGCGTGCGCGGCAGGCGGCGCGTAGGGCGTCTCTGGCGCAGGGTGCGGGGGGGCCTAAGAGCAGCCCAGGCGATGTTCCCGCTGGATGAGTTCTCGGGTGCAATCGTCGGCCAATTTCGAGCTTTGGTTCGAGGAGGTGCCGCCTTTCAAGGTATGGAACTCCGGCAGGTTTATGTTACGAAGTCGTGTTTATTTTTGTTGTTGTGTATGTACCTGATATTTGCTGTGTTGTACTTCGTATGTGTGTATTTTATTTCGCTTTTCGGGTGTGCTCGTGGTTTGTTATTTTTGTGTATTTTTGTTCGGGTGTAGTCGTCAGCAAGCTTCGAGCTCTGGTCGAGGTGCCGCCTTATTTTTTTTTATTTGGTGCTTTTTCGTGTACACCGGGGGTTTTTGTTTCCGCCTTCTAGAGTTCGGACCTCCGTCGAAATTTGGTTTGTGTGCGTCATGATGTTGTGTGTCCGTGTGCTTTGTATGCGTATGATGTGTGTGTTTTGGTGCTTTTCTAGTTTTTTTTTGCGTGTGTGTTTTGGTTTGTGTGCGTTAGGATTTGTGTGTGTGTTTGTGTTTTTGGTGTTTTTTCTAGTTTTTTCTTGTGTGTGTGTTTGGTTTGTGTGCGTTAGAATGTGTGTGTCCGTGTGTTTTGTGTGCGTATGATGTGTGTGTGTGTTTTGTGTTTTTGGTGTTTTGGAGTTTTTTGTGTGTCTTTTGTGTGTGTGTTTTTTTGCTGCGTGTTTTGCGTCTGCTTTTTGTGTGCCTCTGCTTGTTTGCTTTGTGTTGATTATGCTTTTTTTTAGCATTATTCTTGTTTTTTTTTTATTATTTGTATTGGTATCGTTATTGTTGTCAATATTAATATTACTACAGTAGTTCGCCATAGGACATTGTGTAACTATTAATAGCGTTTGTCAATCGCAGAAACTGCCGAACAAACAGTCACACAAAGCTAAAACCGCTTAAAAGAACGACATCCCCAATCGATCGACGAACAAAATACCCCCGAAACAACAATGATCTTGCGTCTCATTGCTCGCTTGCGTCGTTTGCTTTGCTTCCTAACGCTCTGGCCAGAAACACAATCGCCGTCTTGCCTTCGAAATCAGAGTCCAAACGTTCCCTTTATCACCATCACCGACGTCTGCTGCTATCATCGTGCTCTCGTTCTGATCTGATACACGTATAAAACGATACAGAACGCATGTACACATTTCGATCTGTCCTGCATTTTTACCTCCCATCCATCACCTCTTCCTCAGGCGCACAGCATCACCATCAGGGTACCGACGCCCCTACTGTCCTCCACGGTCAAGGGCCAAAACGCGTCGCACACGGTCACCACGCGCCAGCCTTCGGCGTCGTTTGCCGGGCGCTAGGAGTGGGGGAACGTCAAGCGGCCAGGGCGTTCATGTTCCTCGTGGCGAGGGACGTTCTTTCAGCGGCCACAAGGTAGACTACGGTATACAGCCTCCATGAATTGATACAATTTCCGGTGTAGCCATTTCCAGAGACAGCAGCGGGGGTACTGTGTAACTGCCTCGTGGGTGCCTTACGACAAACGCTGCGCGATACGATCATTCTTCTTGTGCGGAGTAAAGGGTCTTCACCCCGCACAAGTGATCTAAATCGACCGCCAGCTCTGCCCGACCGCCAACAACAGCAAAAAAAAAAAGCGGTACCCTGGTTGTCTAGCTCAAGTGGTGAACGGCATGTTTTACAGTGTCGTTGCCAACCGACGCCAACCTAACCTATATATAATAGGGGGGGGGAGTGGGGGGGGTGGGGGGGAGTGGGGGGGGGGGGGGGGGGGGTACGCGGTATCATGCATGGCCGTAGCCGTCTGACCATAGACCTACAATGCCGGGACGGAGCACGTCGGGTTTCCGCAGACCAGGCAGGGGATACATGAAAACCAAGTAAATATGACACCACCAATTTTTTTTTATGTTTTTTTTTTAATTTTTGCAGAAGCCCCCCACACACACCAAGTGGGGTTTCTTTCCCATTCTGGCGTTTTTTTTTTTTTTTTTTGGGTGAGAGTGCGACGTCGTTTTCTTGTGCTGTATCTCTTTTGTCTTTTGGTGGTCGCAAACCCGTCGCATGTCGTCGTGCTGCAAACGCCTTTGAGACACATATACTGGGGTGGGACAGGGGTGGGTATCCTTCAAGAGAGCGATTTGACAGGCTTAGTAGACCGCTCCTATCCCCTCTAGAGCGACTGTCCCGTTCTGAGGACAAATTACTTGGAATTAGAGTCGGATGTATACCTGATATATATATTATACGTGTTTGTCGTGAACGGAATGGGTATGTTATACCTTCGATCACTGTAATATGCTCGCGCCTAAAGCCGTTTTACGTCTCTTGAAACGAAGTTTATCTTACTGTAAATCATTCTCGCTGTAGTCGTAGCCCCCCCCCCCCCCCCCCCCCATGGTCGTATGACCACGCCCATGCATGATATCGAATACCCCCCCCCCCCCCCCCCTCCTGTCTATGGTCATACGACTACGGCCATGCATGATATCGAGTACATCTCTCCTATCGAGTACACCCCCCCCCCCCCACCCCCGCCGCGCCAGGGTCTATAGTCATTCGACTACGGCCATGCATAGGATTGGGTATATCTCTCCTATCGAGTACACACACACACGCCTCTCTGTTGGGGTGCGAGGGTCTATGGTCGTACGCCTACGGCCATGCTTGACATCGAGCACCCTCTCCCCGTATTACGGGGGTCCATAGTTATTAGGACCTATGGCATATAAAAAAACCTACCAGGTATATATTTACTATTTTTACTAACAATATTTGGTCCTACTTACTATGGTTCCACGTAATAGTAAGTTGATACACGCGCTCTCTCGAATCGTAGCCCCCGCCTGTAGCTAGATAATGATACTCGTGCACGTGAGTCGTACAGGTGGGGTCCGACATCAAAAGCATCACCACCAGTACGCGACAGCTGGTAGTATTCTCGCGGCTTAAAAAGGGCACGCCAACGTTAAGCGTAAGCTCTTGAAGGCTATTACACAGGGTTTTCGAGAGGCGTCCCTTGCTGAGCACGAAACGCTTAGTTGTACATTCGTAAGTTTTATAAAAGTCAAGCAGCCTCCCAGATTCTCAACACATCGTTACAAGGATTACCACCCTGGGACGAAGCGGGTAGGTCAGTCGGCGTACAGACACGTCCGGTACCGACGCCCCAAAGATCCCGCCATTCAGAGGGGGGGAGAGTGTCAAGAGGAAAAGGATTACCCTCGGCCGGGGCAATCGATCGGTCTTCTACCCCTTCACAAGATGTCGCCTGCTTTAAAGCCTAGCTCAGCAGCTGGCGCTGCTTGACGTGGCTCATGCCGCTGCGGTCGTCATTTTTACTGCAGATATACCCTCTTTAATAACCCCTTCAGTACCGCAGTCCCGATTTGGGGACAAACCAGTCTAATTCCAAGTGATTTGTCCCCAAAACGGCACTACAGCAGTACTAAAACGGTTAAGAGCGCACCGCGTGATACACCACGAAAACGTCGTATTTTCGCTACTGCTGCTGTGGTCTTTTATTTTTTTTTCTATACTGAAGAGATGATCCCATGATCATTCCAGGCATTCCGGTTGCGCGGGACCGTATTAACAGGACCTACGGTACGCACCAAAAACCTATACATTTGCCTATTTTTACTAAACATTATTTTGGTCCTGTTTACTATCGCCCCCCGCAATAGTTTCCGTTTTTTTCCCTCTCAATCTCGAAAAGTGCTGCGGCTACGGGGTGCAGTGGCGAAGGAGTTTTAGCGGTCACTTGCTGCCAGCGTCTGCTATCGAGAAAGTGCTCGGAATTCGGGCGGTGACACGCCCCCCCCCCCTCCCCCCTCTGGCCGAACACCTCACCCTCCCTACCTACCACCACAAACCACGGCGCTTCGCGGTTGGTGCAAAACCAATGTCTTGCCTGGTCGGTGAAAACTCAACGTGCTCCCGTCCCGGCATTGCAGGTATGCGAGGGTGTATGGTCATACGGCTACGATCATGCTCTCCATGAGGGCACCCCCCTCCCAACCCTACCCCACCCTCCCATCTTCCACCCCCCGCCCCCCCTACCACCCCCCTCCACCTCCCTTACCTTTCCCCACCACCCCCCCTATAACGCCTCCTCCCACCCCGGCTCCTCCGAAAACAAGGTTGTCTTTAGTTGGGCCGCTAGAGGCAGGGAGGATCGTCAGCAGCTTGTCTGGGTACGTGGAGAATCTCTCAGCCGTGGGAGAGGATCGGGACGCCCGGAGGGGGGAGGAAGCGGGGGGGCGGGAGTTGCGAAAGACGGGAGGGGGGGGGGGGGGGGGGAGGGGGGGAGAAGGTGATGGGCCGCGTCTGCCAGGTGACCAGAGTTGTGGTAGCAAAAATATGTTTTTGTATGACTCTTTCAAATCTCAGACCGATCATGTTCGAGAATATCTCGTAGTTCCTCAGCTGCCGTTGGGAGAGAGGCTGTGAAGGATCTGTGCACGAGCACAGCTCTTTCCCAGGTAAAAACGTGTGCTCGATCATGCAGGTTGTTCAGGTTCCCTCCCAGCCGCCCGGCAAAAAAAAAAAAACATGAATGAGCCGCACAGACTACACTGATCGGGGATCTGTCTGTCTACCCTGAAACTATCCTGATCATGGAGTGGGAATGATCTGTAGATGATCTGTAGATGATCTGTGGATGATCTGTAGATGATCTGTGGATGATCTGTAGATGATCTGTGGATGATCTGTAGATGATCTGTGGATGATCTGTAGATGATATGACTGATTTGTGAACGTTTTCCTCCGTGCCACAAGCAAAGGTTACCACTCCACTCCATCCCGAACTACAAGGTTCGTTTGAATCACATACATATTTCATACACAAACGGTACACACCGTATCACCCGGGTGATGAGATAACACACAACCCCTGGGACGAATTTCAGCCCCGGTTTTCCTCCAAAACATGCCTTAAGGGGGGGGGGGGGGGGGCACACACACAACGAAAATGATGGGGTTGGAAAGATTTCGTCGAGAAGGTTGCACAATAGACGCATCGCTCGTCGTGCTCAATCCAGCTTGGAAAATCGTCCGAGGGGGTGTGTTATGTTATCACCCAGTGTGATAGTGCTATACGGTATATTTCGTGACACAGGGGTAGTCGGCATCGTTTGGAAACACACTACATAAAAACGCGTACCACTCTTGGACGGAAATATAAGGACCGATTGCTCTTTACATTTAAAGTTCCAAACGATCCTTCGTATTTACGCCCTAGGTGATGTGCCAGGTACCTACAGCAGTACGCCTAAGGTACTGGTAGAAATAATTAAGAACTGAGGTAGGCCGCTTCCCAGCTGCGAGATCGGCAACGTTCGTGGAAAGACACCTTTTTTTCGCAGAAGTTGCGTGTGATACTTGTGACTTCAGTCAATCTCGCGCGTTACTTCCTGCGGGATGCAACTAAAAATGTTTGCTGAAGCGCGGTTCTGAATTTTTCAAGCGGCCCAGCGCCATGTGCCGCGCCGCGCATTGTCGTGCGTGTGTTCCTCTCTCCCTTTAACCGCTGATGACGTGTGACCTCCCTCCCTCCCTCCCTCCCCGTATATTATATACCTGGTATATATACTTCTACTTGTAGGTTGGGTTGGCGTCGGTTAGCGACGACGCTGTGAAACACGCCTCTCACTGCGTGAGCTGGACAGCCAGGGTACCTTTTGTTGTTGTTATTTGTTTTTATTTTTTGGCGGTTACCACGGCTGGCGGTCAAGTTAGATCATTTTGGTGCCGGGAGAACCTTTACTCCGCACAAGGGGGATAATCGTATCACGTAGTGTGTATATGGTGAGGCACCCAAGACGCAGTAACATAGTGAACCCATTGCTGTCTCTGGAAGTGGCCACATCAGAAATTAAACCAATTCATTGATGCTGTCATCCATATGCAAAAAAAAACACCTCTGAAGCGGTTCTCAGTAGGATGCAGCTCACCCTTCATGCGATTCGCCCAACACCTCACGTTGCGCTTCGCGCTTGGCGCGAGCAATGTCTGCCTGGTCGGTGAAAACCCGACGCGCTCCGTCCCGGCATTGTAGGGATGTGAGGGTCTATGGTCATACGACTACGGCCATGCATGATAATGAGGACACCCTCCCCCCACCCCTTCCCTTCCTCCTTTCCCCCTCTAAGGTTGATCCTGTACAAGACGTCGTCCGGGGTTGCCTTACAGACTGAACTCCAGAAATAATTTTCAGGTAGCCAGTGCCATGTGCCACGCCGCGCATTATCGTGCGTGTGCTCCCCTCTCCATTTGACCGCTGGGGACGTGTGACCTCTCTCCTTCCCTCCCTCCCTCCCTCCCTCCCTCCCTCCCTCCACCCTCCCTCCCCCCCTCCCCCCCCCCCCCCCCCCCCCCCTCTCTCCCTCCTTTCCCG
This sequence comes from Macrocystis pyrifera, assembly GCA_031763025.1. NCBI lineage: Eukaryota > Phaeophyceae > Laminariales > Laminariaceae > Macrocystis > Macrocystis pyrifera. The sequence continues at coordinate 6,163,100 of JASSKH010000021.1, forward strand.
CTCTAAGGTTGATCCTGTACAAGACATCGTCCAGGGGTTGCACGACAGATTGTACTCCCGAATGTTCAACAGCTGAGTGAAAATAGCTCAACACAAGTAGCCGCTAAAAATAATTACAGCGGTCCCAGTCTGTCTGACCGTATTTGTAGGGCACGTTTTGGCCGTCAGTGGGTTCATGACTGCCCCTTGTAATCGCGATGAGACCGTGTTCAGGTAGGTCTGATTGATAGCACCTGCTTCCTTTTTTTTTTTTTTTTGAGTTTCATTGGGTTACAGTCGGTGCCCCCTTTACGTGCAGATGGTACCGTGGGCATACGCGCCACTCATCTGTCAGATGATCGACAAAAGGAGTCGCAATCAGATTTTGGTTATCGGTATCGACTGTGGGTGTGCAGAGAGAACTCCGCACACCCGACATGCAAGTAGGAGTCACGAAAGGTGTGCAGAGGTCATTTTGCACACCCGGCATGCAAATGAGGGCCACAAAAGGGCGTATCACTCCGTCAATGAGTATCTACAAGGTTCCCCTTCGGGATTGTGGCTGACTTGAAATCCCGAGGGTGTTGCGAGCTGAAGAGGGAGTTCCCAGCAGGCGTTCGTTCCCCGTACCCAGCTGCTCGCTACGTGGCAGCCACCGGGCAAGGAACGAAGCACATGAAAAAAGCTCTCGAAGGCTCAAGAAAACAAAAGTACATAACCCCTAGGCAAATATCCGGGCAGGTAAAACACCGACCAGCCCAAACGAGTTTGTAATTACAGGTAAGGTCTATTTTGATATTTCGTGGCCATCCAAATGCCCCTCAAGTTTTCGGTCGGACCGGTAGCATGCCGCCAGTACCTGGTGTCGGTCGATACGTTAGTCTCAATTTTGGTCTCGTAATCAGAGTTACAGCAAGTAGTTCGTCATTTTTGGTGCCGGTTTTTCCTTTTTTTTCTGTTCAAGAACGCGGCTAAATCACACGGGGAGCAGCGCGGCAGCGGGGGGCACATTGGGCCCGGAAGAAACAAAACCCAAAAACTCCCGTGTCCGTACCGTACGCACACTACACGTATTGCGGAGGAGCATACCTGGTAGTAAATAGCACCTGCGGTACACACGAAAATCTATATTTTTTTTTTCCCTGTTTTTTTTTTCTAACAAAATTTGGTCCCGTTTGCTATGGTCCCCCCGTAATAGTTCTCCACGTCACGCGTAATTCCACGTTTTTTCAAGTAATGGATGATGTTGGAGGATCGGCGGATGGTATGATTGGAGTGAGCTCTGTATATTGCCAGATGTCAAATGGAAGAGCGCTGTACAGCAGTAGTACTCTGCTGTGGCACAAGAGGAAAGGAGCACGGGGGGGGAAACCCCCCCCCCCCGGCAATATCAGAGGCAATCGAATCATCGTGAGTGCTTAGTCAGCGGGTGTGAGCTTAGTCGGCGTGGGTGTGAACTCAATCAGCGTGGGTGCGCTTGCTCTTCAGCAAGTTGCGGGTCGGTGTAATGCGGTTTGAAATCGTACGGTGCCGACCCCTCTGTGCGATGAAAAACATTGAGCGAGAGAAGTATCCCTGGGGCCGGGGGGAGGGGGGGGTGTACTCAATAGGAGAGACGTACTCGATCTCATGCATGGCCGTAGTCGTATGACATAGCGGGGGGGGGGGGGGGGGGGGGGAGAACTCGTTGTTATGCATGGCCGTAGTCGTGTAACAATAGACCCTCGCATTCCTACAATGCAGGGATGGAGCATGTCGGATTTTCACCGATCAGGCAGACATTGCTTGCACCAAGCGCGAAACGCCGTGAAGGTGTTCGGCGAGTCGTACAAAGGGTGGGGGGGGATGGAGTAGTCGAGCGTGGTTTGAGCGTTTGAGCTGGGCCCGAGTTTGCAGACATGTGGCGGAGGGTTGAGCGGGGCAAGGTTTTGCAGAGATGCAGCGCATATACCTCGGGGAGAGGGGGGGGGTGTACTCGATAGGAGAGATGTACTCGATCTCATGCATGGCCGTAGTCGTATGACCATAGACCCTCGCATCCCTACAAGGCCGGGAGCATGTCGGGTTTTCACCGACCAGGCAGACAGGGGGGGGGGGGGGTAGAGTAGACGCTTGGCGTGGTTTGAGCCGGGTGCGGATTTTGTACAATCGTCGCGGAGAGCTGAGCGAGTAATGGATTTCCAGAGACACGGTGGAGGACGGAGAGTGGGAGGGGGGGAGGTTCTGACGTCTATCGTGGTTTGAGCTGTTGAGCTGGGCACGGGTTTTGTAGAGATGTGGCAAGAGGGTTGAGCGGGGCAGGGGTTTTGCAGAAATTTCAGCGGAGGACGGGGTGAGTGGGGGGGGGGGGGGGGGGGGGGGGGGGGGGGGGGGGGGGGGGGGGGGGGGGGGGGGGGTATGAAGACTTGTTATTGTCACGCCTTCAAGACCCCGCTGTGTAGGTGTGTACTACTAATAGTACTGCTGAACAATACCCACGTACCTACACACTTGACTATCAAATATACCAGGTATATACTTCGTGTATTATATGCTTACACTACAATATGTTTGTGACACTTTGTTGCGACGCTCACCAACGCAAGAAGTGCTGCGCGGCCCTGGAGGCCAACAGACTCAGCAGCAAGGGGGGAGGGAGTCCGCGGTCTCCACGTATCTCGGTATGGACGAAGCCATAGTTGGTTCTGTCTCGTCTCTGTCTGCCGCGTGAAAGCTACGCACTCTGGACTTTGTCGGGTTTCCACAACCCGTGGAGTTGAGTATCGGTAATTACCGGTACCTGGCAATATACACCCTGTTTTTGTCGGGTCACTCCGTGTCGACGCTTGCTCAGGACCTTATCGGGTTTTCACCTATATATGGAGGCGTTACTACAGGGGGGGGGGGGGGGGGGGGGGGGAGGAGGAAAGAAATTGCCTCGTTCGCCGGAGTTACGTACCAGCAGAGTTGAGTATCGGTAATTACCGGTACTTGGCAATGCACACCCCTGTTTTTCTCAGGTCAATCCGCGTACCCTCGCATTTTCAAGGCGTTGCTTATCCTTGCATGTTCGTTAGTTTGGTAGGAGAGGTGGTCACAAACTTGCATAATGGATCGTTACGGAGGATCTTGTGCTTGGCGCCTCAAGACGAGATCCTCCGCCTCGAACCCTATGCCAGTGGCCAGTGCTTGGATGCCGTGCTTGTTGAGACTCTGGGTGCTACTCGGCCTGATTGGATGCTGTGCTTGGAAAGACTCCAAGTTGGTTCGGCCGTTTGGGATGCTGCGGCTGAGAGATAATCTGAATCATAGTTTTACTGTAGAGCAGGGCAAGGGCTGCCCTGCTGTTCCCTATAGGTGTTACCATTTGATACGAGGTTGGACAGAGGTAAGGAAATTTCAGGGATTGGCCTGGCTTAGAAAAAACGGCCAAAAAAGCATGAACGATACGTTCGTAAAGACGTCGCCCAGAAACAATTAACAACGTGTGTGCATGTGCATTTAGAAGAGTAGGAGCGAAAAAAAGCAGCAGCAGCGATACCGTAACATTTTTGGGTATAGGTGTGAAAATGCAGCAGCGACACGAGAACTGCATGCTGCAAACAAAAAGGTCGGCAAAGGGCAATTGCCCAGTCGTCGGGACTCAGTCGTTGACTCGCGAATACTAGCCATCTCTTGAAGTATCGAGTCCAAGAGTACGTCAAAGCACTGAAACGACAGAGTCCCCTCGTGAGTCTCAAGGGTACAACGGGGCTGAAACGATTGGGTCCTCGCGAGTCTCATGACTACTCTAGATTCGAAACGTAAAGCCAGGAAAATAAAACAATATATATCACAGTCGGATGGCGCAGATTGCGGTGGCTTCGTTCGACGTGCCGTGTTCACACACCCATACCAAATAAGACACCGCCGCAGTAGAGTCGAAGATGACGAAAGGCAGACGAGGAGAACGATTCGCCAATGATCGTTGTACGTGCATGCACCCCGTAAACAAAACCCTGCAAGTAGACGAAACAGACAATATAAATGCAGCCGCGCAGAACTCGAGGCTTACCAATCCGCCGCAGGGTAAAAACCAAAAAAAGAAATCAAAAAAATAAATCGAAGGCCTCGAATCTGAACCAAAGAAACCGACACAGGCGCGACACCTCGACGGTGACGGATAGCAGGGTATGGGCTGACTATCGTTTCTCGTGGGCCGTTATCGTGTCGTGTTAACGTATACCTGGTAGGTTCGTTATGTATCGAGAAAGTACGTAGAAAGTACGTGCTTGTAACCCTTCCTTTTAGGACTGCAGTCCCGTTCGGGGGGGACAGTCCACTATAATTCCAAGTAGTTTGCCCCCAAAAAGGAACTGCGGTCCTAAAAATTAGTGTTATAATAAGGATTATTGCCCTGGGCTGGGTGATCGATCGATATTCTACCTCTATAGCTCAGTATGTAGCAGCACCATCACACATTTTGGCGTCGTCCAGGTCACGGGTTCGCACCTCACTTCGAACGTTTCTTTTATAGAAACGCTTGCGCGTGCATCCCTAAAAAACGCATAGATCTCCCTGATTCCCCAGGTAACGAAACGAAGCGGGTAGGTCACCGTACAGACGTATATATACGGTTCCGACGCCCCAAAGATCCCGCCGTTCAGAGGGGGGGAGAGTGTTCTAAGGATTACGCTGTGGACTGGGTAATCGATCGATTTTTTTACCCCTATAGCTCAGTAGGACAACACCTTCACAGTTAAGTCCAACACAGTTCGTAAAAAACTCGAGTTGAGAAACGAAAAGCTGAGGACTTTTTTGTAAAAAGGTTGACCGGCATCCGAGAAAAAAAATGCCTTACTTGATTTTCAGTTGGGGACGAAAAAAACTCGAGTTAAGAAACGGAAAGCTGAGAATTTTCTTATCAAGGTGGTTTTATTTTTAATTTCCAGATTATTTTCGAAAGTGCAGCTAACATGAGACATCGCAAGGGTAATAAATCGAATTTATTTTTGAAAAAAAAATAAAATCGAAAATAAAGATGACACGGCACCCCAAAAAAAAATCTTGCTTGGTTGCAACATGGGACCAAAAAACTTGAAATGAGGAACGGAAAGCTGAGAATTTTGAGCATGTTTTTATAAGGTGGTTTCAGTTTAAAGCTCCACGTTTTATTCAAAGTGGAGATAATACATAGGACAAATCAAGGGTATTAAATCGAATCAATTCCCGAAACTACGAGCGCAGACAAGTTGACGACACAGTTACCAATGTCCGGGTGCGCGAGTTCCTATTAACAGCGAAATCTATGGATGATAATGTTTTCTTCAAATGAGTGCGAGAGCGTATGGTCTCCGCATGATGACGCCGGTTCACATCACCATACATAAAGAACATGGCATACCTGGCACGTATTGGGCAACTTCTGGTGGTGCTCCAGTAGATAAAATCTCATTCTCATCGGAAGGGCAACTCTCAGTTACTGGGAAAATCGGGTACGCGATTGTGTCCAACAGCAGTAACCATCGCAACCCACAACAGATTATTGGACACGCTTCCAAAATGGACTATTGCCTCGCGTATATCGCGGGATGAGCGCAAAATATATCGAAGTATAATATTATCCTCGAGATGGCTATCGATGGATAGCTTGTACAATCCGTTGTGGCCCGCAATGGCCATCGATAGACATCTCGCACAATCTATTGTGGTTGGCAATGGCCGTCGATAGACCTCTGGCACAATCTGTTGTGGCCAGCAACGGCTATCGATAGACATCTCGCACAATCTATTGTGGCCGGCAATGGCCATCGAGATCGACATCTCACACAATCTGTGGTGGCCTGCAATGGCCATCGATGGACGCGGTTCACCATCTATTGTGTTCGACAATTGTCTATCGATCGACAATATCACCAGCCTATTGTCGCCGACAGTATCTATCGATAGATACCCTCCAAAACCTCTTGTCGCAGACACCATACATCGATAGATTCTCCCCCTCGTCTATTCTCGAAGCAAAATACGCACTATTTTAATATTGTGCCCAATGTCCAGAGCGTGCAAAACTTTTTGCGACCCGGACGGACGGACATGGGTGTTTGCCACAAAACGGTGTATTCCTTGGCAGAAAACGTCATCTAACTTGGGTTTGGTGTACCGTGATTTCCTGGTTTGAAATTTTCGTACCGTAAACTGGCAAAACATCAATGATGTACCGTTTTTTGTTATTTTGACCGATATGACAAGTTTTTTTTCTTTTCAATTTGCTCCTAGAAAACTTAGGTGAACCTAGGGAATTGAGCCGCATATAAAATACACCCTTAGCCAACCACAGTGCCCAAAAAGCCACCTTAGGAAGAATCGTCGAATTGACACGACACGAAATTTGAACGTGCAAGTGTGGTGAGCTCAAGCTTTCATCTTCACCAATCCGCCGGAGGATAAAAAAATAATGATGAAAAAAATCCAACCCTTGGCTACTATTTGGCAGTTTCGTTCTCCGAAGTCGTTTCGTGTCGTCGCTTTTTTCAATGCGTTTGATGATTGGACGTCTTCAAATTTTTCGGGAAATTTCTCATCCTTCGGATTCAAGTTAAGTTCGTATCCTCGTTTTTTCGAGGAATTTTCGTGTAATTGCTTTTCGATTATTTTCTTGTCCTCGCTTTCTCAAGCAAATGCGTGTCCTCGTTGTCTCAAGTAATTTCGTGTCCGCTTGGTCAAGTAATTTCGCGTGCCCTAGCTTGTTACTACTGTAGAAAAAGCACGTTCAACGATTATTCCGGCCACTCTTAGTCGGATGGACACAGTTTCTAAAGATCACTTTCGACAAAAAAAATCCGACTATAACTTTAGAGGTGTCTGTACTGTGTACACCACTCTGGGCGGCACTATAAGCACCGTTTGGCCGTCAAAACGAACTTCCAACGATCCTTATATTTTCGTCCACCGCAGTGGCATTAATCAACAAAAGAAAAGGCCATCTCGTAAAAAAGGCCGACATCAAGCTACCAAGCATACGGACCAGTGAGGGAGGCGCTTGTCTATTTAGTGTCTTCGTGAAAAGAGTACCTGTCCTCGGGGCCCAGGCAGTGACTCCCCAGTCCCGAATATTGGAAAAAACCCAGACCCGAGGGCACGGGCTTTCGGATGGCTGGCCTGTCCCAGGGCACAAGAAGCTGACAGGACTCAGTTCTCGTTTGTTTCATTTCCAGTGGGGCCGCGCATGTCCAGAGGACACAAGAAAGTATCCACGTTTTTTTCTTTTTTATCTTTTCTTTGTTCTGCTCTCGGATTTTTTCGACCAACGTCGAGAACCGTCACCCTCATACCCCCACCACCCACCGAAGCACGCCATCCCGCCTCGCAGCTCTCAACAAACTCCAGCCACGCGCCGGCAAGAGACCGAACCCCACCCCCCGCACCACACCCGATACATCTCACGGTCTGCAAAACCCCCGCAAAAAACGCATCCTCTTTCATCATCATCAGACAAAAAACAGAAATACGAAGAAAATTCGCTTTCTCTCGCGTCCTCCAAGACGAGGCTACGAGACAACAGAAACAACAGCAGGGCAGCACGGGCGGCACAGCCGCTGCCGCCCGCAGTCAGTACCCTTTACTTCTTGTCAACGGCTTGTTTAAATAACCGCGAACAAAAAGTAAAGAAAAGGCGGGTGGGAGGGCGCCTGGGGGCAAAGGTCTACACGGTAGGCTTGGTTCTCTCGCTCGGTTCTTAGTTGAGCGGGATGAAACGGGAGGAGTTCGTGGATCCGATTCCCGGCCTTCCGTGGCGAACAGGCTTGTACGTGATGGAGAATTCGCCGAGGTAGTGGCCGACCATCTCGGGCTTGATCTCCACTCCGTTCATGGACTTGCCTGAAGGATGTGAACAAAAAAAAGCACGCAAAAACGTTGAAACGGGCGAATATCATTAATCAATACCTGGTAGTCACGACAATATCTGTCTCAGGTGTAAAATATTATCGTGTTGGATAAATAGCACACTTGAAACATTGAAAAGGGTGTTGTTACTGGTGAAACAATACTTCGGATCGTGTGGCTACTGCGCTGAACGATGGAGGGGATAGTGCTACAGATACGTTTGTTTTGTTTTGTTTTGTTTTGTCCTTTAATCCTCCGGCGGATTGGTAAAAAATAAATCTTGAGCCCACCAAACTTCCACGTTCCAATTTCGTGTCGTCGTGTTGAATATTTTTATGGCTGTCGAAAAAAACCACAAAAAAAAAAAAACTTTTCCGGAAATAAACGAAAACGAAAACTATGGCAAAGCCAGCATTTATCAATAGTTAGCACCAGCAATTCAAAGGCACGAACCACGACTTCAACGCCAACCCTTTGCAAATCGCCTGTTCATGCAGACGCACCATACAGACGTACAAAACCACTTGTACTTTCGCCACGTCAGACGCCCAAAAACTTCGCATCTCGTTGAACCCCGACCTAAGCAATAGAAGCCCAACACCAAATAGTGCTCCCAACACTCACCAAAAACTACCGCACACGATGTATATCAGCAAAAGTAAAGCAGCGAAATCGATACCGGAGCAAAGGTTATTGAGAGTTAGGTTCGACCAGGGAAAAGCTCATGTCGCCATTTCAAAAGAAAGCCGGGCAGGCTTCCCGCAAAAACCCCCTCCCCTAGCCACTCCTTTTTGGGGCACATTGTTTTAGCAACGAATATTTGACCCCGACAAGCCACCTTTCAAAACTTTGTACCGCTTCGAAACGTCCAATACGCATGAATAAATACATACCGGTACACACGACGTAGAGAACGCGAAGCTGGCACAAAAAAAAACATTGGACCCGCACCTTGCGTAGAACACAGGAGCGTCTGTCTGGTACGGAACGACGTCTTCGCAAGTGCCAGCCTCTCAATATAGTATGATGCGAGTGCCGGGTATTTAGTACGGGGGTCCATAGTAAATAGGACCTACGGTACACAAATACCTATATATTTATCTGTTTTCACCAACAATACTTGGTCCTATTTACTATGGTCCCCCGAAAACAGTACGATAGTCTACTCGGACCGTAAAAAGTACACGACTGATCAAAGCTTCGACCTCCCCTCGACCACCATGCCAGCAACAAAATATTGACGAAACGAGAAAAAAAGCGAAAAGAGGCACACACAGGGCAGGGACGAAACTAAATCATGCCTGGTTATCATGAAAGAGGGAACCGAAAAAAAAAAAAACGAATTGGGGTTGGAAACATATTTTCCATTTTTTTTTCGGACAAGGAGGTTTGTAGCTACTGAATATCGCAAAACACGCACGCATCATCTTGCGCAACAAATTCGGGTAATATGTACATATCTCAACATTGACCCTCAACCCTGCAGTCAAGGCTGACGGCCAAAACATATCTCACTACTGCGGTGGTCCCTCTATATTGCCGGTCGGTATGTGCTATAGTAGCCAGCCAACAATACCGGTACTATATATATAGCGGCGAACCGGCACTATTTACTCCGCACACTAACTACCACACTACTAATAGTTAATCCCATCTGTGCCAGGCGATTTAACAGACACCGGCGTCCCCGGTGGCTTGGTAGGTGGTCCGCGTGCCTGTCAAGATCAATTTCGTGGGTTCAAGTCCCACCGAGTGCATGCTCATAGGGACTTTTTCTTGCATAAAAAATTGATAGCGGAAAGCGCGAAAGCGTGAGTTGGCTACATTCGATGAAAATCGACGAGCAGTGGGAATGCTGAACCCTATGCGCGACAAAAAATAAAGGCACGTACCGGGGGGGAGAAGGGACGACACCTGTGACCACGGCTTGTCCACAAGATCGTCGATGGTAAAACCTCCTACGAGTGGGCTGGGAAGCAAAAGTGATGGATAAAAAAAAAAAAACAAAAAAAAAAACAGGGCAGCCGGCACTCTAGACGAATTCTAGACGAATTCTACTGTGCAAAACTCAAAAACACACAAGCACACACACACCGTTGTAGATTCCGACGATGGAGCCGATCATCTCCGGCACGATAAGCATGTTCCGGAGGTGGGTCTTGATGCCCTTGGGCTTCTCCCCGCTCGGGGCGTCTGCGAGAGAACAAGACAAACACATTCGGCGAAACGACCCATAATTAAATCAACGAAGGCGGTATTTACGGTATATAGGCGGTAGGTGGTAAGGTAGGAGACTTGACACCTCCACCTCGCCGAGGGGCAAACACGAAACGATTAGCATGTCTGGACCGGGGGGTGGGGTAGGTTTCTCCCGACTCGTAGCGTCTACGGGAGAATCGCATCGAACACAGGCGGCGTACATTTTACGTACTATCTGTCCGAAATTATAAGAATAGTTTGGGCATAAGTATGAAGCCTAAACTGTCTTTATATTCCCGTCCAGATACCGAAAAATTGAATACGAACGGCCCTTACATTTTGAGGATAGAAGTCAACACGCGACGTCACACGATAAATTAGGCACTTTCTGATTCGACTTATGCACGCAACTTGAGGACTCAGTACAGATGCCGTACGGCAGGCACTGCTGCATGTGTAGGCTTTTCTTCTGCCCGCTCGGGACGTCTTCTGTGCGGGAGAATTAAAATAACACAGGAGGTGTACGGAGCCATTTTCACACTATGATACACTCATTTCATCGTTGCATACCTCGGACAGAGTATCGATTCCCGCTCCATGATCTAAATGTTTCAAGGCAGATATACTCCCGACCTTATATATTGTGATCTAGTGATAGCTCATGTTGCCTAGTGGGACCGGTACGGTGCTTACGACCTACTTCTGTAGTGCATATGCGGATCCTGCACGACCTCTCACACAGGCAGGTGAGGAACTACTGTAGACGATCTACAGCAGATAGATCAGACAGATAGATCACGACCTGTCCAAGCAGTGCAATGTTTGGTTGCCTCGTATTTAGTATCAGGTACCAGGTATATATATATATATCTGTATGTGTTGAAAACGCCTTCCTTTTAGCTTCGGCCAGTTTCATCAAGTCAATTGCCATCAACTGGGAAATTACCCGAAGTTAGACATGTCGTATGCTCGAAAAAAGAATGGGGTGTAAAAAGGTCATATCAGGTATCAGGCAAATAACATTTCACGCGGCATCGACTCACTTGGACCGTGTTACATAAAAAACGGTATACCGTGACAGGAAACGGTATCTCTCTTGATGGGTTGTTGAGTCTTGGAGCTGATTTTCTACCGTCAACTGGCGAAAAAAACAATATAGTACCGTTTTACGACGACTTTAGCGGGTTGTGGTCACGTTCGGACCTTTGCATATAACCAGATACATCTATTACGGAGGACAATAGTAAATAGCACCTACGGTACACACAAAACCCTACACATTTACGTATTTTTACTAACAGAATATGGTCCCATTTACTATGCCCCTCGTAACAGAGAACCTACAGACAGTAGGAGCAAGTTGTAGTGGCCAGGTGATTTTAGCGGGTTACGAAGACGTTCGGCCTTTGCTTGTAAAATACACCAGGCACCTGGTATGTAGAAGCAGGTACACACCTATTTACGGGAGACCGAAGTAAATAGGGCCAAATATTTTGCTATTTAATAGTAAAACCAGGGACATGTACAGGTTTTTGTGTGTGTAGCGTAGGTCCTATTTACTACGGTCCTCCGAAATAGGCGGTTCGGGAATAAATTGAACACGAGTGACTAAAACTATGCAAGATACAGCAGTTTGATCAACCTTCCATTGATAGACGAGCGCACGTGCGTACGACAAACAATACGCGGCGTGCCTCGGAGCATGTCCATGCCCTGTTCAAACCGCAGCATCTGGGCTACTTGATGTGCCTGATTAATAACAGGAGCGCGCACACGTACGACAAATACAACGAGGCGTTATCGTCGGGATACGCCCTATACATCGGCTCGGGTATACCCCACTCACACCCCAGCGTCTGGGCTAGTGACCGATGCTGCAAACGTGAAATTTCCCCCGCTTTTCCACGTTCAATCCCGAAAAGGTTTCGTGTGTGTCTCGAGGCGTTTGCCACCACCAGCACCAGAAACGGAAATGCTTCTCCCTTCTTCTACAATACCACCCATCGTTCAACCCTTTTTAGGACTACAGTCCTGTGGTAGGGACAAACCACTCAAATTTCAAGTAGTTTTTTGTCACAAAAACGGGACTGCAGTGTTGCTTCGTTGAAACTAACCACTTGAAATTAGTGCGGGGTTGTTTTTTTCACAAGTAGACCGGTTGATAAGCCATCCTTCATCTCCTCCTTCATCTCCCAAGGTTATCATATACCCGGTACACGCTACTACATCATTGCCCGCTTACCGTCGGCTACACCGCTAATAAAGCGACACCGCCAATAAAGCGAAGCGAGCTCCTCTTCTCGAGGCGGTCAAGTCTCAAGGCGTCTGCCACCATCATCACCGATCATGAACGGAAGCGGGCAAGCGCAACTCCACTTCCTTTTACAAGGTCACCACGGCTCACAACGACACACTTCGACACCAGGTTTCTAGCATTAAGCACGCTGCATCAAAGCCGGCGGTAAAACAGTTACGAGACCAAACTCACTCTTCTTGGCCTTCCGGAGGCGCTTGATGAAAGCCATGGGCTTGCGCTTGAGCCCGCGGGACATCCTGCGCCTAGCGCGCGCGTGCACCAGCTCCGTGAACTCCTGCAACACCACAGAGTGCAACAAAAAACGTAGCAGACAGGCGCAAGGTCCGGCGTTAACACACGACTTTCCCCGCGCACGCAGCCCCTCATGGTTTGTGCTCGCATCACGCTTTGGCGTACCGACGGAAAGGTTGTACTAGAAAGGGCAGGCAGCTTAAGCAACTCGTTCTTGCAAGAGCAAACAAACAAACAGGCAGAAACTCCGCCGTGAACACGCCAACACACGCCTTCCCCTGCGCACACAACTCCTGTTTCGTGCTCGCATATGATTTTCTACACCCGTGGAAGGAATGTACTCGAGGGGATAAAAGTTTATATACCCTTTCCGGAGCCAAATAGGGCGACCAAGCATACGCCCAGGTTCAGTCTTATCCACCGTCTGCCCCCCTGCCCTCAACGGTGAAAAAACCGTTTGACTACAGTTTCAATAAACTTTTTTTTTTTGAGACAAAAAGGAACCGATCGACAGGAAGCAGCGAGCGCTCCTGCACCTGCTCCAGGACCTCCTGGAGCACCACCGATGCAAGAATAACATAGCGCACCTCCGTTCGAAGGTACCTTGTGCATCGTAGGGGAGGTGAGCTTTCAGCCACCCCCACAGCAGTCATGCTGTCATGCTCGCATGACGGGTTTTATCTACATGGAAGGCATGTACTCAGGGTGAGCAAAACCTCACGCACCCCAACAGCCTTGTTGCCACGTCCGCGTGAAGGCTTTCGCCTACATGGAAGGCATGTATCGTGGGGGAAAAATATCTCACGCATAAACAACGCGGAAGGCGTGTATCGTTGGGAGGGAAGGTATAATCATCTCCAAGTCGACTAGCTCGTTGGAGTACCCGTGTATCTCTAGCGCTTGCACAATACTACACACACCCTTTTCACCAATAAATGTCCCCTCGAAGTTTTTACCTTACGCGGAAGGCATGTATAGTCGGGGGGCAGGGGAAATTGAAATTACCTCCTTGCAGAGGTCGAGGTATATACCCGGGCACCTCCAGCGTTTAGACTATACTACTGTAGGTATACCCCTCTCACAAAGCACATCCTTGAAGGTTTTCACCCTACACCGAAGGCATTCGTCGGGAGGGGAAAGTGTAATTACCTCCATGGAGAGGTCGAGGAGCTTGTCGAGGTCGACGCCTCGGAAGGTAAACTTGCGGAAGGTGCGCTTCTTGCGCAAGTCCGCCACCTGCTCGCTAGTCAGTGCCTCGTCCGCCATGGTTGCTTAGAGCTGCAACAGGACATCATCATGCACGGCCGGCATCGCCACGGGGATGAGTAGAATTAATGGCAGAGGGAGGGACAGGGAGTGGGAGAGACGGAAATAAGTAAGATTTCAGACTAGTATGAAAGAGAGAAGAGAGGGGAGCGAGACGGAAAAGAGAGGAGGGAGAGCGATGCTAAGACCCACGTAGAGATGAAGAATGACGATATATATCGGTACTGCTGTACGTACGCAAGCATACGTACACGTACTTATTTCATGAACAGCTCAAACATCCGATTGGAACATAAAGATAACACAAACAATTACTGCACCCCTGCTGCTTTCAAGATGCTGCTGGAACACCGGAACCAGATGTTTATGCGCCCGATAAGAGTAGCCTATATGCGATTGATTGTGGGTAAGCAAGCAGGAGAGATATCGACTGGGGTCAACTCGCTGTTTGTATCTGATTTTCATTGAGACCGACGGAATACTGCTGTGCTGTTTTTCCGACGGAAATGTTGAGTACATTCTGCATCGTAATAGAAAGAAGCACTACCGTATACCGCGAGTGATAAGATAACACCCCCCCCCCCGCGCGTGAATTTCATCGCCGATTTTTTTTTCCAAAACACGTCTTAACCCTACTAGTACTGCAATCCCGTTTTGGGGACATATTACTGGGAATTTGAACGGTTTGTTCCAAAAACAGGACTGCGGTCCTGAAAGGGCACACAGAACTGTTTGTCAGCGATAAGAGAGACTCGCATGCTTGGGGGAAAACATGTCCACACCTTTCCAGAGACGCTATTGATATTACGGGGGGCCATAGTTAACAGGACCAAATATTGTGAGTAAAAATAGCGAAATATATAGGGTCTTGTGTGTACCGTAGGTCCTATTAACTATGGACCACCGTAATAGCATCTTTCGCAGGTTGCGCTTTCCCCGTTGTTCCGAGGAAACCCGCTTCAAAATTCGGCCAAGGGGGGGGGTGACACGAGCTCTTTCCCCGTCAGTAAGCTTGCGTCCTAAGACGCATAACCTTTGGACGGTCGTACCGAATATGCACGCGCACTCAATCGGTCGTGTTTTATCAGCAGCTGCAACGTGCATGTATGGGTGCGCGAGCGCTCCACGAGTAGTTAATTGTTGGAGTCACGCGAGCGAAAGGCACTCCTGGTGATAGGCCTCCTCAAGACTGCAGGTGAGGACTTGCTGTGGTTTGCTACCGGTGTCATTGAGAATTTTCATGCGCAGTACTGCTGTACCCCAGGCAATATCGATGACAACCCCACTGAAGAGAGCTAAACCCGCAACCCGCACCACACCAGACACGCCGCACACGAGGCAGCGCAGACAGCAGCAGCGAGAGGCGACATTTGCTGCGTCGGATTGAATCGAACGCTGATCGTAAAGCATTACGAATAATACTGCTGTAATACTGGTACGAATCGATATGCAATTCGTGGAGAGAGACGCTTTGAGGCAGAAAATGGGTCGGATACAACACAACTTCGGCACGAAGGAGCGGCTGCCCTTGCCTGACTAGCAGCCAGGCCTGCAGGGCCTAGCTTCAGGGGTCAAGGATGATAAGAGTTAAGGTCAGGAGTGGGTGGCGGTGGTGGTGGTGGAGAGCGGTACTGATGCCTACGGACCTAGGAGCCACGAAATACCAGGTAGATGTTACAGAGAGAGGAGGAAGAAATGAGAGAGGCACGCGGCCGAGCGCCCGAAATGGCGTCCTAGAAAAAAAAACACGGGCTCTGCGACTCCGGGTTAGCGCAGGCCTACTCAAGCCGCTGCGGATATCATTCAAGCCGCCCTGCTCGGGAATGAACTAGCTTCTTTGGCCACCATCAGCCTGTTCGGACTTTCGCTAGGAACCCAGGCAAGGCCCTCACTACCGTCCCTACGTGCTCCATGTATGGACCCAAAACCATCTCTCGGGACGAGGCACACGATGACGGGATCGTGCCTCTCCTGGGAAGCAAAGGCCGCCTGAACAACACGCAAACGCAATGCACGCGTCACCAAGCTCACCTGTACCTCGACGTCGAGCCGAAGGATAGGGGGAGCACCGGGAGAGAAACCGGGGCAGTGATGCCCAAAACCTCGCCCACCACCCACGACACAAGTGCCATCTTCAGCCAATCAGGGCATTCTATTTGGAACCAGCACGCACATAAGTTTAGTGGAAACCCTTAGTTGAAAATCTAATCAACTTCGTTGCAATACAAACTCTATAGTAGTATTATTATTTCTTTACCTGCTGCAGGTGCCACAGGTATAACTAATTTTTGCCGCCCGCACAGAGTAGCGAAACAAGGCTTTGTGATACCGGTGGCAAGAGCACGCTCCACCTGCTCTGTGCTATATCTGTTGCAACGGAACGCCAAAGGAAACGTGGCGCCGGGGGGGGGGCAGCGCCAGGGAGCTTGAACACCAGACGACACTAAAAAGGCGGTCCGGTCCAGCCAGGCGGCGGTTGGTTCGTAGGTTTTGGTTTTTCGTCTTTTTTTCGAAAACAGCAGAGAATGTCTACTTCGCCGACCACCGATGAACCCCCAGCGACGCCGGACAGCTTGGCCCCGGGGGTCGGTGGAGAAGGGGCTGCCTCGCCTGTGATGCCACCTCCCCCGCCGTTCAACACGCCCGCCGGGTGAGAGGCCGAGAGGGTTCAATGTTTTCGTGTATTCGCTTCTGTTCGTGTCAAAACAGCAGTTATTAAGTTGACTACTAAACTTTTGTTATGCTTTTCGTAATGAAGCTCTCTCGCACGACGAGTTTTTCTCTTCCACCTCTGTGCGGTGCTTTGCTCTTGCTCTGGACGCCTTTGCTCTGCGGCATGACGATGAGAGCGCAGCATCCGGTTTTGAGTTTGTTTTTTTTCAGATTACGTTGAAGCCCCATAGCTTGCTGCTACTGTAGCTGGCCGGAGGTTGCCGTTTGAAATCTGCCGAGTGAATGCCACACGCTAGTGCCCGTACAACATTTTCGGTTGGGTCGCTTCGCTCTCAGCGCGCGAGTTGTACGAGTATACGTGCGCCGGTACAGCAGTATACCTGGTATATACGTGCTCCATCGGTTCTTTTTCTTGAGTTTATTATTAATAGTTTGGGGTGAGATTTTTTGGAAAAACGGTCAGAAAATGATTATCATATATATCGTGCATATATATATACGAGGTACCTTTCAACGAAATTCGATTGATCTTGAAAGTCGTCCACAGCTGCAGCGGCAACAGCAGCAGCAGCAGCAGCAGCAGCAGCAGCAGCGCCAGTATCCCTACGAGTACGCCTGCTGTACGAGTTTCATGCCAGGGCAAGCACTTACTGCCGACTTGACAGGCACAGGCAGTGACCACGGGTTTGGCTTATCGGAGTGGAGTGTTGAACCTTTTTCGCCTATATACGAGTATGATAAAACAACCTCCACGGCAGCAGCAGTACCACAGGTATCTATCTGTCTGGTCAAGCAGCAAGTGGCGGACCAAACGAAAATAAAAAATAAAAAAATTAAAACAAGCAACAAAAAAAAGCCGGTAACAGGTCAAAGTATCTGGTGCGCATATCGGCGTTCTCCCCCTCCTGCCGTTTCTTACGGTACCGAATATGTTTGACGATTCTCAGCGGTGTTCGTCACTTTCCTTCGCTTGAGCGCCTGCCGCGTGTCGTTGGTCGTCTGCCCTGATGATGATGTAGTCGCTCTATTAATATTGATAGCTCATTTCCCTGAACAATGTGAAATCCATTAATATTGATAGCTCATTTCCCTGAACAATGTGAAATCCTGCCTGTGGTCACGAAACAGGCCGTAAACAAAAATGCGTTTCGATAGGAGAAAAGAAGCAGAAGATACCTGGTACTTGGTAGTGCGCACGGCAGCAGTATCATAGCAGTACGTACGTGAGGGGAAAATTGGTAGTTCTATTACGGGGGACCATAGTAAAATCGGAGCTAATGTACGCACAAAAACCTACCTGGTATATGTTTACCTATTTTTGCCAACCATATTTGGTCCTATTTACTATGGTCCCCATTAATTTTTATAACGGGTCGTGGTGTGGCATACGCGTTCGTGCAGTATTTTTCACAGTATCCTTGTTCACGTTTGGGTAACGGGAGAAGTCCCCCAGCAATGGAAAGATGCGATCATAAAAACCCTTCACAAAAAAAGAAGGATAGAACTGATTGCAACAACTACAGAGGGATTTCGCTTGTTGCTCACGCAGGCAAGGTGTTGCTGAAAATCGTTGCGTCCCGCCTAAGCAGCTACTGCGAGACCGAGCATATACTCCCTGAAGAGCAGTGCGGCTTCCGCCCCGCACGGTCAACAGTCGATATGCTGTTTGTCGTGCGCCGGTTGCAGCAGCTCGGACGGCAGAAGAAAATCCCCCTGCACATGTGCTTCATCGACCTGCAGAAAGCGTACGACTCTGTCGACCGAGAACTGTTGTGGGAGGTACTCACACGCCTTGTTGGTGTACCAACCAAGATGCTCACAATCATTCGCAATTTTCACGAAGGCATGCGGGCTCGCGTGCGTGCGGATGACGGTGAACACTCGGACTGGTTCAATGTAACCCAGGGGCTGCGGCAAGGCTGCGTACTATCGCCGTTACTGTTCGACGTGTTCTTCGCCGCTGCGATACACATCGTGCTGGTACGCCTCAGCAAAGACGAATGCATCGTAAGGGATTTGGTTCATCTCGAAGAGGACAGGGTTGTCGGAAAAGACGAACCGTTGGCATGCGTGCAAAGGGCTGTGTGGGGCATGTTGTATGCAGACGACGCAGGAATAGTCTCGAAGTCGGCGGAAGGCCTTGCAAGAATGATGGCAGTCATCGTGACTGTCTTCGAAGCAGTAGGTCTTACGGTATCCGAGAAGAAGACAGAGACGATGCTCCTACGAACACCGGATCAGACGTTTACCACCTCACCGCTCGCGATCGAAGCTGCAGGCCAAAAGTATAAACAAGACGACCCAGTTTTTATACCTAGGAGGCATTATCCACGAGAACGCTGACCTCTCCTTCGAAATCGAGCGACGAATCCGTCTGATGCGGGCATGCCTCAAACGGTATGGTCCGGAACTGTACGATAGGACGAACGCACCGCTTAGTCTGAAAGTTCGGATGCTGAAGGCCGAGGTGATTGAGACCTTGCTGTACGGTTGCGTGACGTGGACCCTCAATGCGGACCACTACGCCAAGCTTCGATCAGCCCACCACGAAGTCCTTCTGCGAGTCATTGGCTTCCAGCGCCGACTACGCACCGACCACACCACCCTCTCGTATGCGAAGGCGCTCAGGATAACACGATGCGAAAGTATCGAAACGACCATCCGTAAACGGCGACTCTTCTTTGCGGGCGCTCTGGTGCGGCAACACGAGGGGCGATTGCCCAGTCGGTTGATGTTCGGGACGATCGCTGGTGGGGGGAGCCCGAAGCCAGGCGGGCAGCCCAAGACTTGGCCTAGGGCCATTGCTGAGGACCTTAGAGTGTTCAAAGCCACCGAGGGATCAACGGAAGACTCCCCCTTAGTCTTTGGAGTTGGGACCGCACTGTGGCCCACTGCAGCAAAACAGACGGGAAAGTGGTACCGGGGAATCCTCGAAACAGCTGAACAGTTCATGGGCAGGTGGCACGAGGCTGAGGAAAAGCCGAGTAGACAGCGCCGTGCATCCGCTGCGGGTAGTGTTAGAGGGAATGGGGGGAGGGGTAACAGCAGGAGGGGTAGAAGGAACACCGCACAAGTGTATGGGGGCAGGGGGGGGAACAGGAGGAGTAGAAGGGAAACCGCGGTAGAAGAGAGTACCAGAGAGACCGCAGATAGGGTAGCAAGGTACCAGGCCGACTAATAGGTTGGACTTTTCTTTGCTACTCGTACCGCCAACTGCTGCGGCCGTTCGGTATGTATTGGCTTGGTGCTTTGATTTTTTCCATGAATTAACTTTTTCCTATATTTTCCCCTTCTTATCCTTATGAAAGAAGTACTACATACCTGGTAGTGGGTGGGTGACGAGCGTATTTTGGCCCACTCATTATTTCTCTTTTTACTTAGTTAAGTGTTCACCGGGATGCATATTGTAGTTCTCTTTTTCCTTCTCGTTTCTTCCCCCTTGCACGTCCCTTTTGGCTCATGCTCGGGGTAAGTATGTGTGTGAGCTTTGGCTTCCCATTTTATTTATATATTTGGGATTCTTCTCATTTTCTTTTTCTTTTTCGGTTTGGTTTGTTTGTTGCTTCTCTTTCTTTATGGTGTATTTTGGTTGCTGGCGTATGTATGTATGTTGTGTCGGCCGCACCTAGTGCGAAGGCATGGTATTGCGTAGTAGGCTATTAATGCATTACGGTGTGTTACCTCTGTGTCGTAGTCTGTGACCACAGAACTTGTATCTTTCTAGGGTGAAGAATCAGCACGGACACTGGGCTTGCTGGATGTCGACGAGTAGAAGAACGGTTTAATGTGAAGAACACACACACACATACCATCCCGTATCACTTGCAACCAAATAATACTAATACGGGGGACAATAGTAAATAGGACCAAATATTGTCAGTAAAAATAGGGAACTATATAGTTTTCTGTGTGTACCGTAGGTCCTATTTACTATGGTCCCGCGTAATATTAATAGGAATATATCCATGGTTTTATATTGTGGCGATGAGATAATGTGAGAACAACGGCAATGGACACACACACCCAAAACAACAGAAAAGAAAAAGAAAAAAGAAAAACACGGAGAGGGTAAAAATAAAAAAAACGCACCAAACAGAAAGAAAGAGGGGAAAAACGAAGAGAAACAAAGCAGGCATGCGCTCAGGGCGCAGGACGAGGCCCGAGGACAAGGTTGTGCTGCTGGTACGACCACTCCTATGAGTAGCGATATGTCCGGCTGATAGGCCGACAAAAGGACGCCACAAGAAGACCAGACGGAAGGCAAGAAGACAAAAGGAGGGTAGAGACAACGAGCTACTACTGCAATGACAAAACTGTAGCAAAAACGAGCAGTGTATGTCCCGCTGGTAGGTTATGGACGACTCAACAAACTCAAAGAGACGACAGAGACAGACGCATCGAGGGGGGCTAAGAAATGAATATATGGGCGACTTTACCGGTCAGCGAGCTCTGTTTTTGCTCACAGCCCACAGCAATAGCTGGTACTCTGTACAGTCAGTACATGGTGCATGGTGCATGCATACACCGGGTGCCCCGAGTTACGCAGGAGTTACGAGCACCGCCAGACAAGTCGAATGAACAAGCGACACGTTGCTCTTATCTGCAGTGGGCAATTTCCGCTTGTGCTATATACCTGGCACCTGGTATCATACGTAGGCGGGACATACATGCCTACCGTATTTGACCGTTTTTAACGATTTTGGTACTCCAGTCCCGTTTTGGGGACAAACCATTACGGGTGGCCATAGTAAATAGGACCAAATATTGTTGGTATAAATAGGTAAATATGTAGGTTTTTGTGTGTACCGTAGGTCCTATTAAACATGGACCCCCGTACTACTTGAAATTTGAGTGGTTTGTTCGCAATAAGGGACTGCTGTCATGAGGGAGTCGTGTCCCGAATTACCTCATCTTCTACCGGAAAACGCAGTATACCGTACAACCTGTGTTTCGGTCGGGTGAGGCCAGTCTCCAGTTCCGACATTGCGGCCCGCTGACACGAACGCGGAAAACATAGGAAACTATTTAACAAACTTATTGCGAATACGTCAGCTATTTATAGACACGAGACTGCTGTCGGAGAACTTCGCGGGGGAACGATTTTACCGATCCTGCTCCCACTTGGCACCGCATGCCGCGCGAACCTGATCCCACCCGGACCTGAGCCCTCCAAATTGACCCTGGGTATGTATATTGCCACCGGCAGGGCCCACCAAGCACCCTGATCCCCAGAGTTTTTATCCACAAAAATCGGGTTTTCCAGTGCGGCCACGGAAAGACGGCAGCAACACTAAAATCAGAGTGTGAGTCTACTGTCTGGTCTGTGTGGTTTTTACCCACAGACATGCGTCTACCAATATTTGCGCCCATGCAGAGGTTGCCGTTTGCTGAACGAAACTATTAATAAAGCTTTCGGAGATAGAAGATACCGGTAATGCTGTTGTATTGAAAATATACCTACTATATGAAAAATGGCATTCGTCTATATGCTCGGGCCGCGACTATTGTTAGGTCGGAATCCTGAATCCAAAGCAGGTTTTCCCTTCATCGCCAGGAAGCGCGTGGGCAGTGTCGTCGGCAGTGATCATTTCTGCACGCTGCCCACAGAAAACAAAACGTATTTTTCGCACACAGCACCAACCGCCGCCGCGAGTCCTCGCCCCACAGAGCGCAGGTAACGCTAAAACTTCCATGGATGTATGCGCATTTTCTCTTGTAGAGTCCTCGCCGCCACCCGCGCTTGAGGGCCGTGCATAGGTGGCTTGTGTCTGGAGGTCTCGGCTCGGGACGAAGGTGTATCGCCATTTTCTGTATCTACGATTCCTGATCGGGAATGACCTCCTGTTCTGTTCAGCCAAATAAGTGAGACATAGTGGACCAGGCTTCACTCCCCCAAGTGAGGCCTCCAGACGCAGACCACACACGGCCCTCCAATTGGTCACTGCGGACGACTCTCTGCTCAGCGGACCATACACTCTCTAAGCTCTGTAACGACCCGTGCTCTGTGAGGCGAGCACTCCTTGGCGGCGGTTAGTGCCGCGTCGAAAAGCGCGCTTCTTTTCGCTGACTCGGGCAGATTTTGGAACATAAATAAGCCAGAGCCTTGTGAGGGTTTTCACCCGCCACGAAGGGAAAAACCTTTACTGGATTCTGAATTCCGATCCCATAATGGTCGGCCTTAGGACCTGTGCCAGTGGAAACGCGAAGTCAAAAGGTTTGTTTTCTTTCAAAAATATTGTTTTTAGGAACAGCCGAAGAAAATATCCTCGTACCGCCGCTGTGGGGAAAAAGGGAAGAAAAAAAAAAAGGTTGTTTTTTTCTTCCTTTTTTTCTATCGGCTGCAGGCGGCGTAATTTGTTTGTCTGGTTGCAAACTGTCAACACGCGATAAAAATCAGCTCGTGCTACCGTAGACGTTCGATCTCGACAGAGACTCAGCCCACGGCCAACCCGCTTGGTGTCGGGCCAGTCCAACGAGTTATAGATGACGGCCTCGAAGATATCAGGTGGGTCCATGGTCTAGAGGGCGAGAGCTTGCTGGCGGCGTCCTACGGTATCCTCCCAAACCTGAAAAAAACTTTTTTTTGCCATTCAAGACTGACGGAGATTTTTGTCATCTGTTTTGTGTACACCAGCGGCCAGTTGTTTTTTTATCATACGCCTGGCCAGCTCCCGCCACATGACACCGGCCATTGTGTGAGGACGGTGACCCAAGGGTGGGTCGGAGCCCCTAACGAGCGCACTCCGTTCAGAATTCATGACGCAGTCCTTAGTTTTGTCGATCGATGTTCGTCGAGGACTCGGAATCTCGCCGCTTCGAGCTAAATAAACATCCGCATGAGTTTTTTCTGAAGCCGATCTTGGCCCGACCTCGGCCCCAGAATTGTTTTTTACTGGGATTTTTCCAAGAGTTTGGAACTTTCCGTTTCAATAATGGTGAGTTCTTGCCCGGTGGCTACGTAGGCGTATGAAGCTGTTATGAGGAGCGAACCCCTGCTGTTACTGTGAACTCCCTTTTCGGCCTGCGACAACCCCGGGATTTCAAGTCAACCATAGTCCCGAAGGGGAACCTTGCATTTTGTTTATTCATACCTGGGGTAACTGATTACAGCAATTTTTTTTTTTATACCTCTCAAGCAGTTGGGAACAACGGCAGCAGTGGTTGACAGCAGTTCGAGCATCGTTGTCAGTGATCGGATTCGTGCTACTTTGTACCTAAATTTATGGAACGTTTTGATTGAATAGTAGTATACAAACGGTCTTTATATTGAGGGACAGAGCGGTAGTATATTGTTCGTGCGTGTCCTATTTGAAGTCCTCCAGTCGCAACAGACCACGTTTTCTCTCAAGGGCTAACAGGTGCGACACAAGGCTGTGAACAGAAGAAGAGTACGGTAAACAGAAGAAGAGTACGATATACAGAAGAAGAGTACGGTATACACAAGAAGAGTACGGTATACAGAAGAAGAGTACGGTATACGGTATACACGACGCCACTTACTAAAATCTTATTCTGGGCCGGGCCTGAAGCCTTGTTTGTGTGTGTGTGCTCGTGTGTGTTCTCGCATTCAAGTGTTTTTTTTCCCCACCCGTAGACATCCAGCACACCCTGTACCCGAGGTCACACAAAGAGCTCTGTCGTATTAAAACTAGCGACACAAGAAACACTCCGTTGTACCGCAGCAACCGGAGTCACAAACGCGATGACACGGACGGTGTGTCCTACTCTTTTTTGTAGTATACAAATGGCAACTCATTTTTCTTGGTCCAATGGTCGAGGATGAAATTCTTGCCAGGTATCTCCCGAATTGTTACGTGCTGTCGAGTAGTGCAACACGCAAGAGTCCACAGCCCCTAGCGAATGGATTCGGCGCCGATCATCTCCAAAAACTGGGGGCCGCATTCCCCGGTAGTCTATTTCGGGGGACCTTAGTAAAAAATAGGACCCAATATTGTTAGTAAAAGTAAGGAAATGTATACCTGGTATTAATAGTTTTTTTTTTTTTTTTTTTTTCTGTACCGTAGGTCCAATTTACTATGCTCCCCCGAAATAGTGGTTGGCCTCGAATGCCTCGAGCGTTGGGACGCGAGTTCGATTCCCACCGTAGCGAGAGTTTGGCTTTAGTTTGCAAAAGTGAAAACAAGGAACCAATTTGCTGAGAGCGCCTCCGTAGCGTGTGGGCATATGTTGGCGCAGTTCGACGCGAGTCGGCGGGAGAAGACAAAGGGCGGCGGTCTTCTCGCGAACAAAAGCAAAAAAAAAAAAACAAACAAACAAACTTCGAAGACACGAACCGCTTACGTACTATTTGACCCTGGGTCTGAGTTTCTACTATTACGGGGGGCCATAGTAAATAGGACCAAATATTGTTGGTAAAAATATGGAAATATATAGGTTTTTGTGTGTACCGCAGGTCCTATTTACTATGATCCTCCGTATTATTACTCCGGGGGAGCATAGTAAATAGGACCAAATATTGTCAGTAGAAGTAGGTAAATGTAGTAGGTTTTTGTGTGTACCGTTGGTCCTGTTTACTATGGTCCCCCGTAATAGGATGGAGAGAGAGAAAAAAAAATTGGGCGGAGATACTAAATGGGACGAAGAAAAAAGAAGCGGAAACATCGAAAAGACGAAAATGGCGACTCTATGGGATTTGGGAGGATCTCGTCGGATTCTCTCCAGTAGACGCGATGCTCATCGTGAGCGCTGACGGTGGGTGTGGTGGGTGTCGACCAGGAGAAGTGACGGTTTGATGCGAAGAGCGCACACGCACACACACTCCCCGCTGTCGAGAATGGCGGCTGTTAAAATTTGTCGCAAGGAGGGTGGTGTGCTGTTGTTGCGTGTTTTACGGTACCCTTCAGAAGACGTTAATACTTGGGGATTAGGATATTACGGGGGTCCATAGTTAACGGGACCAAATTTTGTTAGTAAAAATAGGCAAATATATAGGTTTGTATGTATACCGTAGGTCCTACTAACTATGGACCCCCGTAGTAGTACAAGTACGTATGTACGAGTGTGCATGATTCATTTGTATCGGTTGTGCCCAGGTACAGGTTTAGGAAATGGGTGAACAACGGTCTTTTCCTCTCGGATAATCAGCGGACAATCATTTTTTTTTTTTTTTCTCATGTCGAAACTAACGTTTGTTTTTATTTTATTCCATGCGCATGGGGATTACGCGGAGGGGGGGCGTTACCGGATTTGTGTGTGTGTGTGTGTTTTTTTTTCTGTGGTCTCGCCTGATACGGGATCGGTAGTGGGTCAGGTTTCTTGTTGCTTCCCTGGCCAGGAATACAGCCGCACATTGGACGACAGATATTCGATCCCCGCTGCATGACTTAGATATTTCAGGGAATAGACGTTCCTGATGGGCACGATTTAGCTCGTGTTTCCGGCTGGGATCCGAATTATCTGCTCGACCCAGCACGCGTTTCCCGAGCTGTATCTGCGCTATATAGATCGTGCACAACCCATCAAAACCACTGGTAAGGATCTAGAGGATGAGGCGTTTTTTTTTTTTTACGATATAAGTTCACCCTGTTTTGTCCGAGGCTCCTCACTTGACCTTAAGGAGCTCCATACCACACCCGAACACTGACTTGAGCCGAAATCGAATTGCGACCCGATGAATATAACTCTTAATGGTCACAGCATACAAAAACGCCATTTTTCGAAACAAAACTGGCATTCCGACGATTGTGGGTCAAGGAGCCCCGTAATTCAGAAAACATTCGAGCGGAGATGTGCTACGACCTCTACCGTAGAACCCATCTGATGTAGATCATGATCTGTCCTATGAATACGTGCAATTCAGTCCCGGTTCGATCCCTCACTTCCGATTCAAAACGGGGATTTTTTTTTTCGCGGCTAAATCGGGCATTCTTGGCCTTAACCCTTTTCGTAGCGCAGTGTACAGAAACCTAAATCCGACCCCCGGGTCCACCACGGGAATGCAGTGCTAGAGGGGCTGGTTAACCTTCGAGGGTCGAGAGGGGAAGAGTCACGAAACAGCAGTAGGGTGATTGCAACATTCGGCCGCATCGAGTAACGCAGCCCAGGCTGCTGGGCGGTAGTGTTGTAGGGCGCTTATATCCAAACCGCGTTTTGATGGAGGTTGATGATGTTGATATCGTACGATACGCGCAGCAGCACGTGGCGATCGTATCGCCGCGTGCTCCCGCATTAATATCGGACCCTTTAAGGACTGTAGTCCCGGTTTGGGGACAAACCACCACACAAAATGTACGGAAATTTGTCCCTAAAACTGATCTAATGAGACTGCGGTCCTACAAGAGTCAAGATGGACGGTTCACACGTCGGCCTGATCACGATCTACGTAGATCATCACGTTTACCGCGGTGAGACAGATCCCACCCGGCAAACTTGGTGCGCATCGAGACACACGCCAAGGTAGAAAGGCGCACCGTTTGTTTTATTGAGGCGCCTGACTTGAAAAGAGAGCTCTAAAACGTTCAACGAAAAAACTGATTTTTGAAAAAATTGAAAGTGCATGCTTGCACCTGCTGTGGTTTTAGTGAATAATGCCACGGCCTAGGTATGCTGATGCCGCCAAAAAATAATGATGAGATTTCCGACGATTTTGGGTTTGAGGAACCCTGTCATGCAGAAAGTATTTTCGCGAAAAAGTGCTACCAGGTGCATCTCCTGTCGCAGTACGCATCGAGCGCTGTATCAAACGTTTCCCACCAGCTCGAACGGTATCTAGACCGCGCAGATTATAGTATATACAAACTTTTTACTGTTTTTTTTCGCGGTACACCAAATTTGGTTGGGTAGGAAAACACACAGCAGTATTATTAATAGTATTGGAACCAACGCACGTCGTGATAACCCAAAGGCCACCCCCCAGAATACGAAATGCGTTAAGGTTCGAAGTTCCAATTTGGCCCGGTTTTTGGTAATTTTCCGTGGGGGTTGCAGCCATTGCTTTTTATAGTATATATAGGTGGCGAATGTGTACTTTTGATACTTGTGCTTTTTGTATACAAAGTTCTATTGATATTAATACTATTCCGGGGGTCCATAGTTAACGGGACCAAATTTTGTTAGTAAAAATAGGTAAATATATAGGTTTTTATGTATACCATAGGTCCTATTAACTATGTATACCCCCGTAATACCTGTATTTTTTCTCTGCCTCAACACAGTCTGTGACCACATCACTTGCATCTCTCCAGGATGGAGAGTCGGGACGGACACTGGGCGTGCTGATGTCATTTGGGTAGAGGTATAATTAAGGGTTTAATGCGTAACGGCAGCACACACTACTGCTGTACTACCTCACTACTATACGGAGTATTTTATAAAACGATGAAATACGTCAGCTGTGAAATCGACTACATAAGTAGTTGACGCTCAACTTTGCAAGCTGCGTGATACGTCTCGTCTATATTCCATTTTTACCAATTTTTACAAGTGTAGTAATAAGCCGAACGCGCGTATTCTATATCTATTTCCTGGTTGAGGATTTAGGCCAGTGGCTCCCCTGGATGCTGCCCGGGTCAACAGGACAATTTAAAGAGTCATTCTGCGCACTGACACTAAATAACCCGAACAAGGGAGAATGATACGACCTTGCAACATGTCGAAACCTTTTCATTTTGCAAACATTGATTGAGTGTGTTGTTGAGTTTGTGTATGCTATGGTTCTAAATGTGAGTAGTTCTCCCGGGGATGTGCTGCTGCTACTGTGACGCCTATTATTAATAATAGCTTTTATTTTTTTGTTTATTTATTTTCATTTTTTTTTGTGTTGAAGACATCATATCACGGCTCACCATAGTAATCAGGAACCCATCATATACGTTAAAACCTATATATTCCAGTGTCTTTACTGAGCACATTGGGTTGTGATTACTATGCCCCGCCTTATACAAGTAAATAGCAGGTATGTGTGAAGGCGAGGTTACAGGTTGCAAAGCTCAGTATCAACGGTTAAGTCAGATGAAACTCACAGCTGATGTGGCTGTAGTATAATTTCATTGAAAAAAATACGAGATTAAAACTAACGGCGGGAGCAGCAGCAGCAGCAGCAGCAGCAGCAGCAGCAGCAGCTGCAGCGGCGGCGGTAGCGGCAGACCCGAGGCGGTTTACCCCAAACAAATCACACTTAGTTTAGTTGTCACTGCTCATTGCTGCTGTAGTTGCGAACGGGGAATCTCCTGTCGGCGATAAACTACGCGAGCACCAGCTGTGATAATCTTCGCCCAGCAGCAACCGCAGCAGTAGCAGCAGCAACAGCAGCAGCAGCAGCAGCAGCAGCAGCAGCAGCAGCAGTAACAGCGAAAACGGCAGCAGCAGCAGCAGCAGCAACACCCCCACAACCGAGGACTTGAGGCCTTGCGACTACGGACACCACAAACTTATTCTGAGCATTACTGATAGGGACCAGTTTCCGCAGCCAACGGCGGTCAAACCATCGTACAGCAGGGCAGCAGTACAAACAGCGCAACACCTGGTACCCCCCCCCCGTTACATACATCGGCCGTCACCACGATCTGTTAACGAGAGCTGTGAGTCGGCACGACTTCAGTCACCAACCAGTTTTTTAGTCGGAGTTATTGGTGCAGTCGTTTCCCGGAGGTGCCGACTATGTTGTTGTTGTTGTTGTTGTTGTTGTTGTTATCGCATTTCACTGATCGCGACAACGCAACCCGTCGTCACAGGTAACGGACTTGTTGAGTTTCCGTACTTGTAGGAAGGATTGGTGAACGCGGGATACGTTCTTTTCGTTCTCGGGCGGGACCCGAAGGGCCGATTTGACTCGCTCCGTCCGCCTGGCTTTTTGTTGACAAATAGGCTGCTATGAGCTCGCTTCGCCAGCCGCTTCCCGCTGTAGACTAAGTTAGTTCGCTGGTGGCAGC
The DNA here is from genome assembly GCA_031763025.1 of Macrocystis pyrifera. Taxonomy (NCBI): domain Eukaryota; class Phaeophyceae; order Laminariales; family Laminariaceae; genus Macrocystis; species Macrocystis pyrifera. The sequence goes on from JASSKH010000021.1 coordinate 6,192,497, forward strand.
TGCCTATCACCACTCTGGACGTAATTGTTAGGAGCGTCTAGACGTTCGTCTGAAGACGAAGCGGACCTTATATTTCCGTCCAGCGTGGCTGGTACAGTAGGTGTTGCCGGTGGTCGTGAAATGCTCTGCCTGCTCAGAGCTGTACTATTTAGCCCTTTGGAAACCCATGCGTATTCAGCGCGGGGTGTGGTCCTCATCAAGCCACTGACTGTACATTACCAATTAATGCAAACCGTCCTTATGTTTTGGTACATAGTGGTACTTGATAGGGCCCGTATTAAAACCATTTTTTTTTAAATTAAATTGTTATTCGATTTTCATTTTTCTTTTTTTTTTTCTTCGTTTTGTTTTTTATTCGCATCTGATTGGTCGAAAATAATTCACCCAACGCAGGGATATTTTTCGGGTGAAATAAAAAAAAAAAAAAACCCGGATTCAACAGGAATAAGAGTATTTTTCGGGGACTTACGCCACGCAAACTCGAGCCGTGTCGTCGACTGCTTCGGAGGCGAGATCTATCATTTCCGAAAGGCAGGGCCACTGGAGCAGCCGCAGCGCGAGGTCCGACGGCCCCTAAGAAGAGTTGACCACGCGAGGCCCATCAAAAATATGAGGCCGTCGCAAACCCAGTTTTTTCATCTCTCGTTTGTCTCTCAAACCACACGAGGACCTCTACCAGGTTACGATTTCGCTCAGAACTTCGATCGATGTACCCCCGTCGCTGCTGCTGCCACCCAAGACATCCCAAGAGTTATAGCCTCCTAGCCGGTGCCGGCAAAAAACAACCTTCCGCTGGCCGCGGCGCTCCGGGGAGGACGCGTGCCGTCGCTCGCCTCGTCCGTTGCCCCTCGGGTGTTCGTTGACCGTTTTGCGTTACTAATACTCGACGTTTAGAACACAGTAGTGCGCCAATCGTCGATAGGGGGGAACCCAACCACGCTTTTTCACAGAAGAAATAATATTACATATATATATATATTTTTTTTTTCTGTAACATTAAACGCGTTCCTCAACGTGCCCAACTGGGCTAAATTGACACGCGACACGAAATTGGGAACGTGGAAGTGTGGTAAGCTTTAAGCTTTTATCTTTTACCGATCCGCCGGAGGATAAAATAAAATGAAAAAAAAAAATGAAAAAAATAAAATCGTTAATACGCGGACCCCTCCCTTTTTCTTTTTAACTTTTTTAGGAGTGCCGTTCCGTTCTGGGCACGGACGGCTCAAATGCTCACTAGTTTGCCGCCAAAACGAGACATGCTGTCCCTGAAGGATTTTTCACGGAGTTCAAAGCTACCGGTAGGTAGGTTTTGGTTGTCGGCCCGAGTGGTATAACGGTACACAGCAGCATTAATGTACTACTTCGAAGTATATATTCATGTTATATTCATGTTCCGGGGGGGCATAGTAAATAGGACCTACGGCGCACACAAAAACCTGTATATTTCGCTATTTTTACTGGCAATATTTGGTCCTGTTTACTATGGTCCCCCGTAATGGTGGTGTGGCAGCAAGAATTCCGTAGAGGGCTTTGACGTCGCGCAGGGGCGTGTGCTCTCTCGACAACGGTGAGGGTGCTCTCTCAAGAGTCGAACATTCTGTTTTTCGGAAGGCTCTTCTCTCGACCGATTTCTTTCCGAATACACCCTTGTTCGGTATTGGCAAACTTCCCGTTCTGCAAGCGAAAGTCCGCACGGTCGGTGAAAAAAAAAAAAAAAAACCCGACTTGCTCCGTTCCGGCATTGCAGGGATGCGAGGAGGGTCTATGGTCATTCATAAGACTACGGCCATGCATGATATGAGTACCCCCCCCCCCCCCCCCCCCCCCCCCCCCCCCCCCCCCCCCTGCCTACGATAGACGCCTGATCCACTTTTTCTCCCGTTTGTTTTCCTTCTCTCCCCCCTGCCTGTTACAGGTATAGTCGCCAGATCCATTTTTTTTCTTCTCATCGTTATCCCACCCAACCCCAACCAAACAAAAAAATGTCCGCCCTAATCTTGGAAGCCGTCCTGCCCCCCTCTTGGTTCTTCCCCACAGCGATTTTCTCATTTCGTTATTCTCCCCCTCCCCCCTCCACCCTCCTCCCCTCTGCCCGCCCCCCCCCCCCGGCCAAAAAAATGCCGCGTCCATTTTGGAAACCCTTCCTCTCTCTCTCGTCTTGTTGACAGCGTGGTACGCAACAGCGACGTCTTGGCTGCGTTGGGATCATCTGCCATGGCAGACGGAGGTGAGACTTTAGACAAAAACAAGATGCTATGACGGCCGGAACTTGAAAACTTCAAGTTTTTTGCTCCCTGATCAAAAAAGGGAACTAGAAAACGATTTTTTGGCAGGGTTGTTTTTTCGTGATTATGGAAAAACGCACCATTGTTTTGTTTTTGGGAAAACGATCGGTTCCCCAAGGAGTTACCGCGGGTACGTTTTGACGTTTTTTGGGGGGATTTTTTGGCAACTTTGATATCAAATTACAGACGAAAAAATACGAAAAAAGGCCAGTGTTGAGTTTTTGAAATATGGTTTATCAACATGCCTGCCACAAATTCGTGAACCAGCTCTCCTTCAACATGGCGCAAAAGCGATTTCCGTGCAAGTAGTTCCCGTAGGGTCTACATTGTGCCAGTACTTTGGCAGGCGTTTCTTACAGCAGCCCTGCACGGTTCACTGAACAAGAAAAACAGGTGTCACGGACGTCTTCCCCTTGTTGATTCGATCATGTCAAGAGGTCTACGTAGCGTCTAACTATTCGACGTGTTGGCCGGTTCATGGCCTAAAGAAGAATCATACGAGTTTTGGTATTGATTCGCTTCAATCCCGCTGCAACGATGACTGCTCAAGAAATACGAACAATGCCCGTATCTCACGAACTACAGCTCGCGCGCCCCAAACCAGCCTCGCCGATGTGTCCCCCTCGTTGATGCGGTCACGTGGACATGTTTTGTGTTGTGAGTTTCAGCTTATTCACGTGGTGCGTATGCCCGAAGGTGGGATGCTTCTACCCCATTTTTTTTCCCGGAACCAGCTCGCAGAGTTTCTGCTTTCGCGGAAATCACTTCGTTGGCAAAGTTGATTTACAAAATTTGGCAACAGCAGTTGGTGGTGCTCTTCACGACCATCCGAAAAAACGTCGTGATGGCCTCCTCTGTTAATTTCTGTTTTTTTTTTTTTTTTTTTTTTTTTTTTTCTCGTCCGTAATTTTCGGGTGATAATTACCGAAACATTCGGAAAAACGTTAAAACGTGCCTCCCGTGACCCCTTTAGGACTGCAGTCCCGTTTTGGGGACGATCCACTCTAATTGCAAGTATTACGGGGGCCATAGTTAATGGGACCAAATGTTGTTAGTAAAAATAGGTAAATATATAGGTTTTTATGTGTACCATAGGTCCTATTAACTATGGACCCCCCGTAAGTAGTTTGTCCCGAAAATAAGAGTGCGGTACTGAAAGAGTTGAGTCACAAATAATTTTTTTTTACGAAAAAAGCCATTACGAACACGACGTGTTTTCGTAAGGTCATGAAGAGCAGCCGTGTCAAATTTCGTTTTTCCAAGCTCGTTTTCCCCCCGAGGAGAACGAAAAAGTTCCGCCTTTCGCTGCAACCAGCTCGTATCGGCCCGTACTCCTTCCGCAAATATTGCAGTATTAATGGTACGACGAGCTAAAGGGGCGCTTTTGGCCTGCTCTTAGCTGTTGAGATGCCACTGAGAGATCGTTTTCTGTTGGCCCATAATCCCCCCGCAAATGATGAGAAACCACACGAGCGGAGGGGGTGCTATTTTGCCCTGCTTTTTTTGCAATCGAGATGTTTGCGAGGTCCTTTCTGCTGGCGGGTAAATTCCTCCCGCCAGGGAAGTCACGAGTAAAGTACTATGGGTCCTTTTTTTGGCCTGCTCTTTGCCGAGACCGCGAATCGCAAACAAGCGTTTTTGAATGCTCGATCATGGTTGGCTCACGTTTGCTTGGGTCCCGCCGCATACCGTGGACCTGCCTGCGCCCGGCCCGCGTCGTTGCACTATGCTGTATCTCTCCAGACAGTGTGATTGTCTCGATGTTGGGGAGGTGGTTGCGCAACACGTAGGCACCAGACTTCGGTGTGGCCAACCTAAGTGGTCTGAAGGTTACCGTACAACGCGCCAAATGGTACACTCCCCCTGGGACGACGTTCAGACCCCGTTTTTTTTTTTCCCTCGACTTCGTTGTCTTCTTTTGTCGAGATATTTCTTGGATTTTTCCACACGCGCGTGCTACTACAGGGGTAACACTTTTACAGGGGTAACACTTTTTGGCTGAAACGTTTTCTGCACGGCGGGGCTCCTCAACCCTAAATCGTCGGAACGCTTGTCTTTTTTTGCAATACCTGGTACCCGGTATGTTTTTTTTTTTTTTTCAACACCTAGGACTTCGGGGGGGGGGGATTGTTTCCATCGGTTCGCACTTTTCCTTTTTTTTTTTTTTTTTTTTTTTTTTTTTTTTTCAAAATCAGTTTCTACTTACCATCAGTACCAGGTACAGAGCCGCTCAAGCCAGGAACCTCCTCAGAAACAAACCGGTTCACCTCTCTGCCGAACCTTAGCGTGTGTAGTGTTTGCATAGACACCCCGCTCGGGCTTTTTTTTTTTTCTCGCGTTCTCCGTTGCCGAGACAACAGTCCGGGGGACGGGTGTCTGGTGCTATTTTTAGTTGTATTATACGGCGGTCTACCTTCACCTGCTTTTTTGTAGTGCACTCTAACAGCTACCGCCCCTCTAAGGCCTTATTTTGGCTGTATTTCCGAGTAATCTGTCCCCCGAACGGGAGTGCGGTCCGAAAAGGGTTAAATAAGGCTCGTCATGGGAGTCCTTGCTCAAACAAATACATAGCCCCCCCTCCCCTCCCCCGCGCGCGTTGAAAACCCGACGTGCTCCGTCCCGGCATTGTAGGGATGCGAGGGTCTGTGGTCATACGACTACGGCCATGCTTGGTGTTGAGTACCCCCCCCCCACCCCCGTTGGAGGTGCCTCTATTAGGAGTAGGAGCGGTGCTCTATCTCGAAAGGGATGCGTGGTCAATGGTCAAATGACTAAGGCAAGCAACAAATGAGTACGCTCCACCCCGCGCCCCCCCCCACCCCCCCCCCGCGTGCTCCTATATTATATACCTGGTATATATAGGTTGGGTTGGCGTCGGTTGGCGACGACGCTGTAAAACACGCCTCTCACTGCGTGAGCTAGACAGCCAGGGTACCGTTTTTTTTTTTTTTTTTTTTTTTTTTTCGGCGGCTACTCTGGATGGCGGTCAAGTTACATCGTTTTTTGTGCGGGGAGAACCTTTACTCCGCACAAGGGGGTTGATCGTATCACGTAGTGTGTATATGGTGAGGTGCCCACGAGGCAGTTACATAGTAAACCCATTGCTGTCTTTGGAAGTGTCTACACCAGAAATTAAATCAATTCATTGATGCTGTTATCCATATGCAAGAAAATCCGCCTCGCAAGCGGTTCTTACTAAGATGCAGCTCACCCTTCATGCGACTCGCCGGACACCTCACGGCGCTTCGCGCTTGGTGCAAGTAGTGTCTGCCTGGTCGGTGAAAACCCGACGTGCTCCGTCCCGGCATTGTAGGGATGCGAGGGTCTATGGTCATATGACTACGGCCATGCACGGTAATGAGTACAACCCCCACCCCCCGCGTGCTCCTTCTTGAAAAGGGGTGCGTGGTCGATGGTCAAATGACTAAGGCGAGCAACAAATGAGTACGCCCCCCCCACGCCCGCCCGCTGCCTTCTGCTGCTGCTTCTGCTGTAACTGCTGATGCTGCTGCTGCTGCTGCCGCCGCCGCTGCTGCTGCTGCTGCTGCTGATGATACTACTACCATTGCTGCTGGTACTGCTGCTGCTGCTACCGCTGCCACTATTACTGGTTCTGGTATTCGTACTGCTGCTATTCCTACCGCAGTGACAAGCGACGCCCTGGCTGAAAAGCTGTCGGGGCTGAGCGTGGCGGAGAACGTTGGAGGTGAGCCGGAAGCGTTCGCCTTCGATGTGGTTGCTGTTGCTGTTGTTGGTTATGATGCTGATGATGTTTTCGTTTTGTTTTGAGTTGATTTTCGTTGTTACTGCTGGCTCGTCTGATCCGTAGACGTAACAACTTTTAAGGGCAGCAGGGGTTCATTGCTGTGCTGACCCGTGATAATATCGCACCAGTGTTGCATTGCCCACAAAAAAAAAAAAAAAAATTCGCCGAATCCGAGGACAAATGGACAAATGGAAACCACCTCTACCCCCCGTGTTTTCCCTTTACGTTGGACATTCCTTAGCCCCGCTCTAGCTCCGAAAATTTCCCATGGGTATAGAATTCGGCAAGGCGGATATGAGCTCCTTGGGGTACTCCCGTGAGTGCGCCAAAGCGACGGCACTTTCCGGGCCCTCCTTCGAGGCGGACCTCGTCGCTGAAATTTGAAATTGTGGTTCAAGGCGCTTAATTTAACAGTTTCTCGTACTGTAACCACATATATTGATATATACATACACGTATTCTGCTGCAGAACGAGCTGGCGGAACGCAGGAGTTACTCAAGACGCTGTTCACTGCTTGTACACGAGTTGACTTTCGTGCTCTTGTTGGCGCCAGTCGAAACACCCCACATGTCCCGTTCTCTCTGCTGACGCCCACACAGACTAAACGTACGCGCTGGCCGTGTGCTGGCCGTGCTATTGTAGACTGGCTCTGTCCTCGCAAAGAGCAGCGAGAGAAACAACCGAGCACATTTTGCACGCTGGTATGCACGAGCGGCTCCTCGTGCGTTTCGTCCTGCTCGTTCTACAGCAGAAAAAAAAAAAAAAAACTTGAGCTACAGCAGTAGAGTACAATACACCGCATTTTCAAGCGCCTGGAACCACATTTTCAAATTTCAGCGACGAGATATCGCCTCGAAGGAGGGCACGGAAACTGTTTTCGCTCTTACGCACTCACGGGAGTGCACCAAGGAGCTCGTATTTGCGCCGCCAAACCATGGAGCAATGGGAAAATTTCGGAGCTAGGACAGAGTCACGGAATGTCCTACATGAATAAACGGGGTAAAAGTGGGTAAAGTTGTCGATTTATCCTGAAAATCCACCAGGTATATGTTTTGTGGGCAATGCAACACAGGTGATCGGCTTTTGAAGTGGGCGGGGGGGGGGGTTACTCGATATCATGCATGGCCGTACTCGAATGAAAATGGCGGGGGGGGGGGGGGGGGGGGGGGGGGGGGGGGGGGGGGGGGGGGGGGGGGGGGGGGGGGGGGGGGGGGGGGGGGGGGGGGGGGGGGGGGGGGGGGGGGGGGGGGGGGGGGGGGGGGGGGGGGGGGGGGGGGGGGGGGGGGGGGGGGGGGGAAGTGGGGGACGGGGTGGAAGTGGGTGGGACGGGGTGGATGCGTAGATCGCGGTGTGATTGTTGTCGTGGTTGCTTGTGTTTGTGCTTGTGTTTGCTTGTGACTATTGTTGTGCTTAAGCTTGGTGAATTTTCTTGTGGTCGTGCTTGATGGGGATCGTGACCGGGCTTGCCTTTGCTCTCTTGCTTGCCTGCTTGCCTGCTTCCTTGTTTTATGCGGTCGCTGGGTTGCTCGACCTGTTCGTGCACATGAGGTGAAGGAGATGGGGAGATGGAGGCGGCCGATGGCGCGTTAGAGGAGGAAGGCGACGAGGAAGACGAGGAAGGGGTGAGGAGCGAGGAGCGTCAAGGGCAGTGTGTGTTGGTTTGTTGGTGTTGACTGCTGCTGCTGTTGCTGTTGGTGTTGATTGCTGTCGCTGTCGGTGTTGACTGCTGTTGCTGTTGGTTTTTGATTGACAGCGCTGTGGGTGTTGATTGATATTGCTGCTGCTGTTGGCGTCGGTGCTGTGGTTGTTGCGGGGGGGGGGGGGGGGCCATAGTTAATAGGACCTACGGCACACACAAAAACCTATATATTTACCTATTTTTGCTAGCGGGATTTGGTCCTGGTTACTATGGCCCCCCGTAATAGTTGTCGGTGTTGGGGTGATTGATGTTGGTGCTGATTGTTGGTTGTTGGTGTTGATTACTGGCGTGGGTTTGTTGGGGTTTGTTGTTGATCTTGGTCTTGGTTGTTGGTGATGCTGTTGGTGTTGGTGTTTGCTGTTGGTGCGGGTGTTAGGGTTACCCTTGGGGGTAGTGTCGCGCTGTAGTTTTTGGCCTCGGCAATGGCCTTTCGCGTGAGAGTTAGTGTGGGCACTGGCCTCACCCTCTCCCCTTGCCGTCCACGCTACCATTTCCGCCGCCCTCGCACTAGCGTTGCCTTCAGGCTGAGCCGTTAGCGCCAGCCTTGGGGTGAGCGATAGCGTGGGCGTTATAGAGAGGGAGTTGGCGTCAGCATTGGTTTTAGAGTGAGCGTTGGCGTCGGTGTTGGTGTTGTTGTAGTAGGGTTGTATTAATGGTAGGGTTGGCGTTCGTGTTTCTGCGGGGGAACAAGAGTAATCAGGACCAAATACGTAAATCAGTAAGAATCTGGAATGTGGTAGTTTTTTTTTTTTTTTTTTTTTTTTTTTGTGTATTTGATGGGTCCTGGTTACTATGGTCCCCCCGTAATAGCGTTTCCGTTGGCGTGGCCGTCGGCGTTAGCGCTATTACGGGGGTACGTAGTTAACAGGACCTATGGTATTCATTAAAACCTAGATATTTACCTATTTTTATTACTAACAAAATTTGGTCCCGTTAACTATGGACCCCCGTAATAGCATGGTCGTTAGCATTTTCGTTGGTGTTACCGTTGGGGGCGTTCTACGACAGGGGTTCGCATCGTATTTTGGCCAAACTATTTCCGACTGTCACTGGGATTGTCCGGGCCTTGAATATATATGGTTGAAATGCCACTATTAAAAGTGTTTAACGTTAACATTTCGTGATATACCTGTAGCCTTTGGGATGGTGCGTTTGGTTGCACTCGTAGCCTCTCTCAAGACCAGGTGTCGGGTGAGGTGTCTCGGAGCTCCTCAAGCGAGAAGAGGCGCATAGTAATCATTAGTAGGTGCTGCCCCTGTGCCATATACAAGGCGAACACGCGTCCTTGGCGTTCGGGTGGGCGGTACGATTGGAGTTAGCGTTATGAGGTGGCGTTTCTGCTACCGTTGCCGCTGTCGTTGTATTTGTCGTTGGCGCTGGCGCTAGCGGTACGAGCGTCGGCGTAGCGTTGGCGTTATAGCGATAGCTCAGTCGTTGTTTCGTCACTGCCATTGTTGTTGATGGTTCTTTTTTGGGTGATATCGTTGTCGTCGTTGCTGTTGTTGTTCGTTTTGGCTGTTGGTGTAATTTTGATGATTCTGTCGGGTTTTTTTATCTCGACGTTGTTGTTGTCTCATTGGCCTATCCAACATCTATCTATCGCAGTCCGCGTCCACAAGGCGGGCTCAGGCATGCTCTCGGCTCTCGGCTGTGACTCCGTTGCGCGCTGTGTTTTTTTCTGCTATTTTCAATTCAAGTTCTGTTTTCCTGCGAGGATGTTTTTTTTTTTTTTTTTTTTTTCATCTTTTGGTCTTTTTTTTTTTTTTTTTTTTTTTTTTTTTTTTTTTTTCACGCAACCCTCTTGAAAAATCTAGCGAGGAAACGTAACGATTGCATATTTATTTTTATCTCATTAACTTTATGATAACATTGTCACAAGGCAGGCTAACGCATGCTTTTTTCGCGGCTGTGATTTCGTTGCGCACTGTTTTTTTTTTTTTTTTTGTGTCGTCGTTGTCCTCAGATGCTGTTTTTTTTTTTTTTTTTTTTTTTTTTTCGGCGAGAAAACTGTTTCTTGACTTTTTTTTTTTTTTTTTTTGCGTTGTCTCCCCTCTTGGGCTTGAGAATGGAAAGCGTGACAACTGCAGTAATGGCCACGGCGTGATTGGCGGGGGGGGGGGGGGGCGTGGTTCAATAGTTGGTGACCGCGTTACAATGGTTGATGCAAAGAGTCGCACGCCAGGGGCGCAGCATGATCCTGCCAGTACTGTTGCTGAGCGCTCACGCTGTTCCTGTAGATGGTTGGTGACAGCAAAGCAGCAAAGCAGCAAAGCAGCAAAGTTACCAACCGTTGTTCTGGTCGCTATCTCGGGACCTCGAAGGAGCGAATATTCTATTAGGTTGGGAACATAGTTATCAGGACCAGATACGCCTAGGAAAATACTGGAATATGTAGGTTTCTTGTGTATATGATGGGGTCCTTCCTGATCACTGTAAATACGGCCCCCCTCTAATAATATGCTGTTTTTTTTTTGCTGATGCTCTTTGGCTGTTTTTTTTTTTTTTTGTCTTTGTTGTTTCCTGCTTGTTCGCTGTAATTTTCTAGGAGGAGAATGAAGTTCAGCTGCCTCGCGAGGTGATGCGGCGGTTGTACCAGCTGAAGGCACTGCACTCGCAGAAGGAGG